>JANJGK010006411.1:15000-37585 GCA_039081455.1 Macrobrachium rosenbergii
GACAAACAACTTCCGATTACATTACCTTAGTCCATGGACAAGACTTAAGGTTTTGTAGAGTCAAGTTTCTGCAATAGGGTGTCAGCAGAGGTGTTGTAACTCAACTTTCCCCACGATAGAGGAAGTAAGATGAAGTGTAGGGGTAGTGGTCGGCTAGCAAGGCATCAGCGCTTAGAGGGTACCAGCTGGATACAACAATCTTCAGCATAAGGAAATCGTCAAGTAGCGTAGCGTAGTCTACCAGTGACTTCTGGACAATGTGATGTTGTCAGGTAAATCAACAGAATAACGTCATGGGATAGGCTAGCAGAGAGCCTATAGCAACATGATAGTGTAAGGGTGACTAGCAAAGAATGGTCTGTCAGAGCCAGTATATATACCACAGTCGGCGCCAACGATGGCCGTGTTTTGATACTTCTGACAACCTCTTCTTAATGGGGTGCTCTATTGTCTTCTTCACAGGGCATGTCGTTAATCTGGCCAGGTACCTAGAAAGGTCGTTGAATGGCAGCCAGATAAAGATTCGAGAGGAAGAGGTGCAATGGGGTGACTAGTATGCAGAGATGCAGGTGTGGTTCAGGTCAAGACGTTGACCCTTGATGGCAGTGGAAAGGAGGGAAACCTCAGCGAAATGCAAAGAGACACAATTGGCTGGGGAATCGATAACAATAGTAACAATGGACCCCCCCGATTTGGGACCACTTTGATGCAGTGAGGGGGCTCTTGAATCCCAGGAATCTGTTCTCTGGTTTGAGTCCAAGAGTCCCATATACCATTATATCTGTCTTTGAATGAATTGTTGTGGAATTCTCCGCTTTTGCTAAAATTGATTGGACCTGATAAACAGGAAAAGATATAGCCGGGATTGGGTTTATATCCGTAGTTAAATAGTTGGAACTGTGGTAGGACCATCAACTGCCCGAGAATGTTTTGACCTAAGAGATATCAGGTGGAACTATTCTTTATGGGTGGACCATGGATTCCAGGGGGCTCCGGTTCTGGGGATACAACTCTCAGCATTCTCTCTGGTTTGCCCATAACACAATTAGAGTGGGGATGATAGTATTCTTGTAATACCTTCGGTCCTAGCAAACGGGTTTGGCTTACACTTTGGCCACTATAATCATGTTGTGCCATCCCCTGTGGGGTAGGGTAGTGAACGCGGATATTTGCGAGTCAGTTCTCACTTGTTCCAATGGTGGAAGAATAAACCCCCATGAAAGGCTGATATCTTTTTAAGGTTTTCAGGTTTATTATTATTTTCTTTTACCCCTCTCAAATCTTTGTCTAGCATTTATAAGGATTCGAGTACCCCTGGACCATCTGATGGTGCTGTTCTGGCACAGATGATGACCTCTGCACCCACCTCGTAGATTAAAATTTCTCCAAATGTTGATGTCTTCTCCAAACATAAATTGACAAAAAGCAGAAATAACATATATCCTGATCCCCTCCTGATTTCCCCACCCCTGGACTCTCTAGCATTGCTTCACTGATGCCACGTCAAGCAAAGACACAGACTTCTCTAAGAAATCTTCTTCGTCCAAAATTAAATCCTCAACACAGCCAGGTTGTGTGAAAAATTTGAGAACACTCCATATTGAAGACTTACTAGTCTGTTGTGATTATGAAATGATCTCAGCAGCTCTGAAATCATTTGAAATCATTTGGAACTGTTGTAGAAATCAGGATTAACTTTATTGATATTGAATCTAAATGGGAAGTGTGGGTTACTCTTAGTAGACATGATGAGGTTGTAAAGACTAGTAGTATGATAAGAGCCATACAAATAGGTTAAGCTACAGTACGAGGAGCCTTAACAGACAAAGTTCCCAAAGACATGGACGTTTATGTGCCATGTAAATGGGCTCAGGATAAACCAAAGAGAAAGCAGAATGCAGAAGTAAGGACTCCTAAATATCCTATGTAGGTGGTAGCTTCAGGCAAGAAGGAAAATTATTACTATAAATTTTGCAGGTTTCTTCAGAAAAAAGGTGGGAGGAATAAAGAGCGGTGATATTTCTCAGTTTGGGAAGAACACCGTTCTTATTCATGCCAAAGCCACAACCCAAACATATATGCTGACCTTGTTGGACATAAAATATGATGAAATGATTATGAAGATCAAGCCCCACTTAGTCTTTAGTTATGGGAGAGGAGTACTATTTGATAAAGACCTTTATGACTTGCAGAAGAAGAAATTCTAGAAATGAGTCCCACTTGAGTTTGGAGAGTGAAAAAGGCAGCTATTGCCAACATGATCATGTTAACCTTTGTAGACTCTGAAGTACCTTCTCATGTCATATTTGAAAATGAAAGGGTACGAGTATGTCCTTTCCAGCAAAGACCAATGCAATGCTATCATTGCTTTCAAGTTTGGCCATGCATCAAAAAACTGGAAAAATGCTAAAATTTTATAAATCGCTGTGGTGTCCATCATGATGATGAATGTAATAGAAAAGCAAAATGTGTTCATTGTCAACTGGAACATAAATCCAATAACAAAAATTGTGAAATTTAGACATTTGAACTGTGTGCACTAAATAAAGCCAATGCAGAGCATATAAGTATTGGTTTTGCTAAAAGACAATTAGGACAACAACCTAGGAGCTATGCTCAAGTTCTTAAGCCACAACCCTAATGTACCACTAGGGGCGCAGTGGAAGCACCCTCTAACGTAGTAGGTGCATCAATCCCAGTGGTAGTGGCCCAGCCATCTGGGTCAGGTGCTGGGCCTGTTGAGGCAGCCTCCAAGGAGGATAAGCTGGCACTTAATCCAACCACCTTGAATTGTTTGAGGCAGAGTCTCTGCGTGATTTAATGGAGACTGAGGAGCAAAAGCACCAAAAGAGGAGACATTCCCCCTTATCCTCTCCTCCAATTAAACATGCATCATTAGTAATAGATACAAAGTACTAAGCTCAATGCAAGAACTCAGGCCTGAATTTAAACAAATTGACAAGAAAGGGAAACAAAATGACACCAGTAAATCGACAGATAATAAACCAACCCTGTCAAGACCAGTCCTTTCCAATAGTTTTCATGTCAATAATACAATGGAACTGTAGAAGTCTTCGGGTTCGAAATGAAGAGCTGCAGGTACTGCCCTATGACCATAGCCCAGGTATTGTGTGTCTCCAGGAAACTAAGCTTGGAAGCGCACAATATAATCCTGTGTTAAATTACTGCATACATAATTCTCCACCATCAGTTGGAGATAGAGCTAAGGGAGGTGCAGCAAGTGTTGCACATAAGTCATTGCAACACTTCTTGCTATCAGTTAATACTCATCTCCAAGCTGTAGCAGTAACTTTCATTCTAGAGAAGCAAATTACAGTTTGCTCCATCTATATTCCTCCTGATTTGGATTTCACTTATAATATTCATTTACTGATCAATCAGCTTCCTACTGCTTTCCTCCTCCATGGTGATTTTAATGCTCACAACCCCATATAGGTTGGGAACACGACAGATGCCAAGGGTAGGATGTTGGAGGGTACTATGGATGATCATAATATCACTATACTCAATAATGGAGCCATGACTTACCATAACATCAACTCCAATACTTATTTGAGTATCGATCTGAGCTTTTGCCCTAGTGTTCACATTGATTATGAATGGTCAGCAAATGAATATCCAAATGGGAGTGACCACTTCCCAATTCATATAAAAACAGTTAAGAATCAGCCCTCTGAGTCACCTCCCAAATGGAAGGTAGATGAAGTAGACTGGAAGAAATTTAGTGAGTCTGTTCTCATGGACAAGAATGTCAAATCATTTCCATCCATCTCAGAGGCATATAATTACTTCAATGACACACCATCAACAGTGCAATTGTCTATTCCAACAACAAAAAGGTAGCCCTCTAGACCAGCAGTTCCTTGGTGGAACAAAACCTGCAGTAGTATGAGAAAGATCGCTAGAAAATGCTACAAAACGTATAAGAGGAGTGGAACTGCCCAAGCCAAAGTTATTTATCAATGTGGTGCGGCCAAGCAAAATAAACATTTTAAAAAAGCAAAAAGAGAGTCATGGATGTACTACATTAATGGTTTTAGCTCAAAAACACCATCCAAAATGATTTGGAAGAAAATGAAAAAAACTAAATGGCAAGTTTGTCCCTGAACCTCTTCCTACCCTTAAGATAAATGGTGACCTAATCACCCAACCAAAGAGGGTCGCAGAAAAATTAAGAGAACATTTCTCAAGAATATCAAGTAGTGAGAACTGTTCTGTAGAATTCCAAGGTATTAGAAATGCCTAGATTTCTCTTGATTTAAGTCAAAATAATTATTAACCATATAATGCAAAATTTACACTGCAGGAACTCAAAGATTGCTGAATACCAAACCATCAGCCCCTGGTGAAGATAAAATACTCTATGAAATGCTGAGACACCTCTCAGAAAAAGTAAAAGAAATTTCTTTTAGATATAATAAATGAAATCTTGGAAGCTAGTATTATTCTGAAGAGCTGGAAATTATCATTAATCCTCCCTATGAAAACACCAAACAGTGATCGTGATTTACCCAGGAGCTACAGACCAATAGGTCTCACCAGTTGTGCTTGTAAGCTGATGGAAAAGATAAGTAACACCAGACTTGTTTGACACTTGGAAACACATAAATTGCTTTCTCTATTCCAGTTTGGCTTTAGGAAAACTAGATCTACTTTAGATCCCTTCCTCAGGCTCTCAAAGGAAGTACAACAAGGTTTTGTTAAAAAGAGCCAAACAATAGGAGTTTTCATTGATTTGGAAAAGGCATAGGACACCATATAGCATTATGGTATTATAAAAAAAGTTGTATAAGATGAACATTAAAGGAGAAATGATCAGATAAATTCGTTTTTATCAGAAAGATATATAAAGGTAAGAGTTGGGAATCATGTATCACGACCTTTCTTACAAGAAGAGGGAGTTCCTCAGGGTAGTGTCCTTAGTGTCACCCTCTTTGCTATTGCCATTGATAGAGTATTAGAAAAGACATCATCACCAGTAAAAGGCTCTTCATTTGTAGATGATTTGGCTCTGTACTGCACAGGATGTGATGCAGCTTCTACTAGCAGGTTCATGCAAAGAGCCATCGATAAAGGAAGCAAGTGGGCTAATGAGCAAGGGTTTTGTTTTCCAAATCTAAAACTGTCTCTGTTCGGTTCTGCAGACGCCGAACTAAGGAAACCATTCCAACTCTTACCTTAAATGGGATTATTTTACCTTACTCTACCGATGTAAAATTTGTAGTAATGGTGTTGGATGAAAAGCTCACTTGGAATAATCATATTGACCAGTTAAAAGTGAAAGTGAAAAGATCACTATATATTTTAAAAGTAGTATCTAATTTTAATTGGGGTGCTGATAAGAAATCGTTGATAAGGCTTCATAATGCAGTATGTTCATCTAAGTTAGACTATGGCTGCCAAGTATACTCATCTGCTTCAAAGATTAAACTTAAGGAATTGGATGCTGTGCATAATATGGGGCTAAGGATCTTCACTGGAGCTTTTAGAATTTCACCCATTGAAAGTATTTATGTAGACTCCCACCAGCTACCACTGGACTTAAGGAGGCGTGAGCTAGGTCTGAGACACACCATGCAGCTGAAAAGCTCAAAGGAGAATCCTTCTTTTGAGATCTTAAAACAGTGTGACTCAAGTCTTTTTGGATCTAGATCTTCAGTACCATTTCAAATCAGACAGTGGGGTGAACTTGAGGATGAAAGCAAAAAAACGTAGGAGATCCTACAATTGAAACATCCTGCTATCCCTCCATGGTTTATTCCAGCAATAGATGTCTTCATTAAAGAGACAAAGAAGAAAGATCGTCCGGAAGAAGAAGTGAGAAACAAGTTTTTGGAGCATGATGAGAGGCATATAAATGACAGGAAAATCTATACTGATGGATCAAAATGGGAAGTTGGAGTAGGATGTGCAGTGGTCTGTGAGGGGGAATCATATATAAAAAAGTGATCAGACTCCTCATCCATATTCACTGCTGAAGTAACGGCCATAGTTGATGCCCTAAATCTTGCATGTGATAGGAAATTTAAATCCACAGCAATATATAGTGACATGAGTGTTTTAGAAGTCGTAGAGAAGTTTAACCCTACCCATCCCTTAATTCCAAAGGCTCAGTAATGTTTTTTTTTTTTTTTATCTTTCTGTACGCCACAAATCAGTAAAGTTTTGCTGGATTCCTGGGCACACTGGTCTTGAAGGGAATGAACTGGCTGATAGTAAAGCAAAGGATGCTGCAAGATGTGATTTCTCAACTAATAAGTGCCACAATTGAATATGCGTACAGTTACCAGACAATACATTCGTACAAAATGGCAGCAGAGATGGACTTCCCCCATTTTATCCACAAATAGGAAGTACAGAAACATTAGAAGTTGTATCGGTTTTTGGGTTTCGGGTTTTAATCGTTATAGAAAATTTGAAGTCATCCTAACACGGCTTAGGATTGGCCATACCCACTTCACTCATAGCTATATTTTAGAGAGCGCCAGTGCCCCAATTTGTGCTCACTGTGGTGGTCAGCTATCCGTTGAGCACATGCTGGTGCACTGTCCTAAATTTAATCACCTTAGGGCAAAGTACTTACCAACTGGGAAGACTATTTTAGAAATTTCAAATGACCACGTTGCGGTAGATAACCTTATGGGTTATCTGAAAGAATCTGGTCATTGTAATGAGAAATGATTTCAGTATATTTAATACAGATGTTAGTGATATTTATTTTATGCTAAGTATATATTTTGAATATAAAAGTTTAATATATACTTATTTTTTGTTGGTTCTATCTAATATCATTCTTCATTTTTTATGTTCATATTTTAACATTTAATTTTAACATTTAATTTTACTAGTATGTCATCATTCACCTATTCATTATCAATCATATCATTAATTTATATATTTCACCTTCATTACGGCGCTGAATAATCCTGATGGGTTCTGGTGCTTGATCTTCTGACCTAAATTTCTTAATCAATCAATCAGTAACAATGGAAGGAACTCTCAAAGGGGGCATGCTACTTGGAAGCAGCTGCTAAAATCGTCACCTTAGGGCCGGATTACTAGGGTCAGGTCAGGTCAGGTCAGCAATGACTCACAATACGGTCCTGCACTTAGTTTCTCATTAGGAACCTGCATTGGCATAACTCGGCCTGGGAAGGCATGTATGTTACTGTATATTGGGGAATGAATATTTTACTTTAACTTACATTAGCAAAAATCAAGATGGGAAAACTCATTACAAAAGAAGCAAGGCATTTGTGACAGTATGAAAACATGAGTAAATATATTTAATGTATGCATGTGTTCCAGTGTAAAAGGTTATGTCTTGTACAATTTCTTTTTCTTTTAAATTTAATTTTTATTCATTCATCGCCAAGCAGATGACCTATTTGGTCCCAGTTCTTGGCCTGTGTCCTTAGACCTGGTATTTCATCCTAATCGTTCAGGCCAGCCCTGTGAGAGCTGATAGCCAGCTCAGTGGCCTGGTTAAACTATTTTGATAATAATATAAATGAATGTTTCTGCTCATTGAAGTTAGTAACTATTCCTACTGGATACAGAGTAATTACTTGTTTATTTCCCTTGGCGCCACATTTATAACTGTATGTTTTGTAAATCAGTCGTATTGTGGAACGTGTTATTGCAATTTGGTATTGCAGACTTGTCTTCGTAAAGCATGTGTAAACGGTTATTTATTTGATTTATAGTTACTTTAGTATTGTTTAATATCTATCATGTGAAATTGTATGAGTTATTCATTCAAACAGTGCCACCTGTAGCCCTAACATTAACACTAAGCATTGTCATCGGCTTCTATATTACTTTTGTTATGTTCATACATGTTATATTATAATTAGGTATCATTTGCTCGGACTTCCATACTCAGACCTTGGAGATCGGCAGTATATCAGGCTAGAACAATCCAGTAAGGGGATTTCTTTTACATGTTGGCGCAGTGAGTAGGATCAATGGTTTGATGATATCGTTTGTTTTAAAACGAATATTACTGTGACTTTGTGCATTCATGCTGAGATACCCCTAGAGTGTTTTCTTGAATTAGAGATACTATTGTTTGGGTTTTGTGTAAAGTAAAATATTTGTGTCTGTCTAATTCGGTTTGTGTTTTGTAGTTCACTTGATAGGTTGCCCAAGGCCCAGATGTACAGTATATGTACAAACTGACTGAGACAACACACTTTGGTGTAAAGATTGCTGTTTTGTGCTCTTTCATTGGCCTTGGAATGATCTAATCTTTATTTACATTTCCTAATAGGTAAGGTTATTGGCAGGTCACTTATCTGATTTTTTTTCCATTCTGTATATTACAAATTGTTTTGGGAAGTGGATCCAGAGACCTGTTCGTTTTGGAAAAATGAGGTTAAAGAATTGGGATTGACGGGAGAAAAACTGTGTGAGGTTATCAAGGTACCGGTTAATCGAATAGCTGAGATTAAGAAGAATGAGGAGGATAAGGCAAGAGAGGAAAGAGAGGTCCAGAAACAAAAAATGTTAGTAAAGGATGCAGCCAGAAGAGATAAGCAACCAGCAGAGGAAGCAGCATAGAGACATGAACATGAGTTGGCCGAACTTAAACTAGTCTCAGAAAGAGAGGCGAGAATGTTGGAAGAAGTAGTTAGGTATGGCAGCTAAAAAGCTTGATTTAACTAATGCTTTGCATGCTTCAGATTCTAGTGAAGCTATTAAGATTCCAAAAATGCCACCTTACTGAGAAGGAGATGACATAATTCCATTTATTATTCGTTTTGAGAAAATGGCGAGAATATTTGAGTGGCTTGAAGACACTTGAACAACACTTCTAGGATTGCTATTGACAGATAATGCAGTAAAAGTCTATTCTGCTTTACCAGACAAGTGTTATCTAATTATAAGGACCCCTCGAAGTAGGTTCCTTCACGTGGTGAGGGGGTAAGGGGCCCTGGCTTTTCTTCTTCGTTCTTACGAAGAATAAGATCCCAGGCCCTGACGGATCACCTACAAGCCTTTCGATTTAAATGGCGTGGATATTTTCACTTTTGTACAAATTTCTTGGACCTGGTAAATAGGAAAAGGTATCATAGCTGGGATTGGGTTTATATCCGAAGCTAAATAGTGAGAACTGTGGCAGGACCATCAACTGCCCGATAATGTTCGGACCTGAGTTTTCAGGCAGAACTATTCTACGGGACTGGACCACGGATTCCAGGGGGGTCTAGTTCTGGGAATAGGACTCTCGCCATTCTGTCTGGTTTGCCCATAATGTGATTAGGGTGGGGATGATTGTATTCTAGTAATGCTCTCAGTCCTTTGGGGTAGGGTAGGGATGCGGACATTTGGGAGTCGGTTCTCACTTATGCCATTAGTGGAGGAATGAACTCCATGAAAGGCTGATGATATCTTTTTAAGATTTTCAGTTTTTTTATTTTTCTCTCTCCAATACTTTTATCTTTATGGACGGTATAAATACGGATATAAGTACCCCTGGACCCTGTGATGATAACCAATCATCACAGACAAAGACCTCTGCAACCTCGTCTCGGAATACGCGTACGGAAAACCCAAATAAACATTCCAGTGTAATAACACTGAAACCCTGTGCTCCAGTACGGAGTAAAGGGAAATTTAATGGAAATGGTGATTGTGAAATTGGACCAGGAATATATGAACAGTCGTATGACAAATATTTGACCTTTAGCCTGGAAGAACCAAATTGTGACATTTTCAATGTGTACAGGGATATTTTAAAGTGTTGTGGCTGAGAGCCTAAGATTAGTCCCGAAGGTAAAGGAAAGCTGACGGTTGAATCTACCTCAGCTAAAGAAAGTGAAAATCTAAAATCATTGTCTCGCCTTGGAGGAGTCAAAGTGGAATGTGCCGTACATGCCTATTGGAACCACTCCAAGGGTATGATATTTGCCTCACAGCTCATGACATATTCTGAGGAAAAGTTAGTGGAAGAATTGAAAGATCAAGGAGTAATAAAAATAGAAAGAATGAGGAAAAAATTAAATGGAGCCCTAGTCCCACTTCCCAACTTGATAATCACTTTTAATTCCACTCGATTGCCTAACATAGTGAAGGCAGCCTGGTTACACTTCAAGGTCAAACAATACATCCCAAGGCCGAGGAGATGCTTTCATTGCCAGGAATTTGGACGCATGTTAGGGTCATGCAGGCAGAAACTGCAAGGCAAACCTGCCATTTGTGTCAAGTGCAGCGAACCAGAGCATGGCATATGTAACAAGCATGCCAGGTGTGTACATTGTGGAGAGAATCACCCTTCATCTTCAATAAATTGTGATGTATACCTCATGGAAAAGGAGATTCAGTCATTAAGGGTAACTGAACGACTGACATTTAGAGAGGCAAGAGAGAGAGTATTAAACTTATATGTTAGACCAGGAATATCCTTTGCCAGTGTAGCCACCAACCGGAGAAAGAATATAAATGGTACAAAGGCCAATCTAAACAAAACACCAGTGATGACTCATAACTGAGCCTCTTCGGAGGCTGTGCCAGGGATGGCTGGCACTTCTGCCTCTTTGGAGGCTGTGCCAGTGACTGCTGGCACTTTTACCTCTTCAGAGGCTGTGCCAGTGGTTTCTGGCGTTCCTGCCTCCTTGGAGGCTGCGCCAGTGATTGCCGGCGGTTCTGCCTCTTCAGAGGCTGCTCCAGGCATTGCTGGCGCTTCTGCCTCTTTGGAGACGGCGCCAGTCATTGCTGGTGCTTCGGCCTCTTCGGAGGCAGTGCCGGATGTAGCTGGCACTGCTGATCTTCACACCCCCCCTCCTCAGGAGACATCAGCTTTGTCTGGTGTCCCTGAAACCGACAACCCCCTAAAAAGGAAGGCTGCTACAAACAATCGGTCTCCTTCTAGAAAAAAGGAGCAAGGTAGCAAGCTGAAAGTGCTTAAAAGAGGCTCTAGAGGAAAATAAAATTCATTAACTTTCTCCAGTGGAACTGTCAGGGATTGAGAGCAAAGTGGGAAGAATTGAGACTGCTCATATCAGAAGTGTCTCCTGTTTGTATAGCTCTGCAGGAGACCATGATTGGTAACAACATGTGCCCCAGCCCACGAGAGTATACATCTTATTGCTCCACCTATAATTTAAATATGGGAAGTCATGGTGGTGTCGTTTTGTATGTTCGAAATGATACCCCACAAAATCCTATTAATATCCAGTCAGCTTTGCATGTAATAGGTGTACAGATCCATCTACAAAGAAAATATACAGTATGCTCTCTCTATCTTCCACCAAATGAAGTCTTCCCAATCAATGAATTTAAATCTCTTATCCAACAGTTACCACGTCCCTTTATTATTTTGGGAGATATGAATTGCAGAAGCCCTCTTTGGGGTGATATTGTCACCAACCAAAGAGGAAGATGCCTAAGTTCCATCATAGAAGGTGAAAATGTGGGGATCCTCAACTCTGGGGAGGCTACACATTTTCACGTTCAAACAGGCACGCTATCGGCAATTGATCTATCTATATGTAGTGATGACTGCCTTATAGATTTTAATTGGAGAGTTATAGATGGAATACAAAAAAAGCTGATTGGGCAACATTCCAGGAGCAAAGCTCAATAGATGACTCTGCTGATGACTTTCCCAGTGTAGATGATGCTCTTGAATTTTTAAGTACAATATTGTTCTCGGCTGGTCTTCAGTCCATACCCAGGACATCAGGCGTATTTATCCGCCGACCGGTTCCCTGGTGGACTCGTAAATGCCAGGAAACTCATAGAACTATGAGGTCTGCATACACAAGATACCATAGACGAAAATGTGAGTATTACCGTGTAGAATTTCGAAAAGCAAGAGCTCATTTTCGTTTGGAAATCAAAAAAGCACGAAAAGAATCTTGGACAATATTTCTTCAATAAATTCGAAAACTCCTCTAACACTAGTTTGGAAGATAGTTAGAAAAATAGCAGGCAAGTTTACTCCCTGTCAACCTCCAGTTATCAAGATCAATGGTTGTGAGGTAGCAGACCCCCAGTTAGTTGCAAATGAGTTTGCTAATCATTTTGCTAATGTTGCAAAGAAAAACGATGGTCGACCATACTCGGCTCAAAGGCAGCAGATGGAACAAGTTGAAATAGATTTTAATACGTTGAGACATGAGAAATACAATGATCCGTTTACGATGAGGGAATTTCTATCGGCCCTAAATAAATGTAATGAATCAGCTCCTGGACTGGATGATATAACGTATTCAATGATTAAGCAAACCCCTGAAAATACCAAACAATTCATATTGAGCCTTATTAACAGAATTTACAGGGAGCATATCTTCCCTAAGATCTGGGAGATGTTAAAATTATTGCCGTTTGTGAAACCTGGAAAAGACTCGTTTAAAGAAGAAAATTATCGTCCAATTGCACTATCATCATGTTTGTGCAAGATCATGGAAAAAATGGTAAACACACGCTTGATGTGGTACTTAGAACGGGGTAAATATCTGTCCCCAGCACAGTGTGGCTTCCGAAGCATGCACTCCACAACTGATGTTATACTTCGAATGGAGTCTTCAATATGTGAAGCTTTTGCCAACAAGCAACATCACTTCACGGTCTTCTTTGATTTGGAGAAGGCTTATGATACAACATGGAGATATGGCATTTTGAGGATCCTTCATGAATGTAACCTAAGAGGCAATTTGCCCCTATTCATTCAGGCTTTTATTAAAAATAGGCTATTTCAGGTCCTGTTTGGAGCAACAATGTCAGAAGTATTCAGTCAAGAAGGAGTACCACAAGGAAGTGTTTTATAGCGTAACATTGTTTGCCTTGGCAATCAGTGGGGTTTCCAAAATAATCCCCTCAGATATAACATATACCCTTTTTGTTGACGACCTTTCAATCTCCTTTGCAGCTTCAAGGATGGCAGTGGCTGAACGTCGCCTTCAGCTCTGCATCGACAATATAGTGAAGTGGGCTGAGGTTAATGGTTTTAAATTTTCTACTAGTAAAACGGTAACTATGCACTTTTGTCGCATAAGAGGATTTCATCCTGATCCAGATCTATTTATTCATAGGCAAAGAATTCCATGTGTAGGTGAAACGAGGTTCCTTGGGTTGATTTTCGATAATAAGCTGACCTGGATCCCAAATCTGAAGTATATTAAGACCAAATGCTTGAAAGCGATGAATTTGCTGAAAGTTCTGTCTCATACTGTGTGGGGTGCAGACAGAACTCAGATGTTGAGATTGTATAAAGCCCTGGTCTTTTCAGAATTAACGTATGGATGCGAAGTTTACACGTCTGCAAAGCCCAATAGCCTTAAAATGCTCGACTCGATTCATCATGGTGGGGTACGGTTGTGTACAGGAGCATTTAAATCATCTCCCATTGAGAGCATGTTGGTAGATGCTGGTGAGGTGCCACTGGATCTTCATTACAAGCGTCTGCTGGTTCGGAGCTGGTATAGATTCCAGAGGATACCTAAGTCTTTGACCAGCATATGTATGAGAAGGGAAAGGCATTGGCATTATTATGAAAATCATTCCAAGCAACCGCATCCGTTTGCTTTTAGAGTAAACTTGATTCTCAGGGAATTAAATATGCCTAGGGTGAAGATTCTACCAGTAAAGTATTCTGTTATTCCCCCCTGGAAATTTCCAGAGGTAGAATTCTGCAAGTATTTTAATTTCATCAAGTCAGAATTGTCATGTGAGGTCATGCGGTCAATATTTTTAGAACATTCGATGGAACATGGCACCTACACACCAATCTTCACGGATGGCTCAAAGTCTGATGCTGGCGTCGGCTTTGGTGTAGCTTTCCATGATATAGAGAGGAGTGGAAGGTTACCATCCGTTGCCTCAATTTTTACTGCCGAGATAAATGCAATTTTAAAAGCTTTAAAGGAGATTTTAATTCATAATGGAAACAATTTTATTATATATAGTGATTCAAAAAGTGTACTTAAGGCACTGGAATCTTTTAATCCTTCAAACCCCCTGATTTTAGAAGTATTAGAATGGTTGTTTTTATTGAAAAGAAGAGAGAAAGAAGTTAAGTTCTGTTGGGTGCCTTCCCATGTTGGGGTGGATGGGAACGAAAAAGCAGACCAACTAGCGAAATCAGCGGTCAACTCTCCAGAACCCACAAGATGCCTACTACCATAGGGATGTATATCCTGTAGTAGGACAAACAATAAAAAAGCGTTGGCAGTCCCAGTGGGAGAATATTTTAACAGATAGAAAAATGCGTAGTATTGCATCATCTGTGTCTCCTTGGTCATATCCCCATATGCCAAGGAGACAGGAGACAATGCTATGCAGGTTGAGGATTGGACATACAAGACTCACGCATGGGTTCTTGATGTCCCGTGAGAATCCTCCAATTTGTGAAGACTGTGCTGTACCCCTGAGTGTGGGACATTTGCTGGTTGAATGTCCCACACTTAGGAATTTGAGACAAAGGTTCCTGTCTTGGGGACGAGATGAAGTTGAAAATTTTAATCTTGCTACAATCCATGGAAAGGATTATAACACTCAGCAATTGCATACTTTTATGTTGGAGGCGGGCCTTCTGAAGAAAATTTATCTTGTATATAGAATATATGAAGAAATTTATTTATATACATATCATTTAGATACTTTTATATGAAATTTATTTTAACCTATTTCTTTTTATTCAAATATTTATATGCAGACCTTTTAGATATTTTTATATGGATTTTTTTTTAAACTTACCTTTTTTTTAAGTTTAAATATTTATATACATAACTTTTAGATATTTTTATATGAAATTTATTTTAAACTTAATTTTTATATTTAAATTTGTTTCGGCGTCAATAACCTAGATGTTATGACACCAGATTTAATAAACAAATCAATCATTAATTATAAGGAACTTGAGAAAACTATTCTTAAAGCCTTTAGAAAAACTCCAGATCAGTATATGAAAGAATTTAGATATATAAAAATTCCGCTTGCTATCAGTTTGTAACCCAACTTATTGTCTCTTTAACTGTTGGTTAGACAGTGCAGCTGTAGAGAGAACCCATGTGAGTATTAGAGATTTCATGGTGTTAGACCAATTTAAAACACTTATGCCTATCCCAACAAGGACCTTCTTGAAGAAGCATGATGTTGTGGAAGCCATAAGATGGTAGATCTGGCACTCATAAAGCGCACCCTAGTGAAAAGAAAAACCACTCGCTTATAGTTAGTGGAGACAAAGGTAAGGAAAGCTTAGTCAAAGTTGAGACCAATAGTTACAATTCTTCTAGTAGTCATCACAATTGAAGCTCCTATTCCAAATTTTGTTTGTTTTCAGTGTGGTGAACAGGGCTATGTAAAAGAATAAGTGGTCAGATAAGATAGTTGAACACAAGGTTAGCAAATGTGTTATAGACACTGGCGAATTGAGATGCCCATTGACCTGTGAAACTATTAATGGAGCTAAGATTTCTTCCATTTTGAGAGGTTCAGGTTGTACAGGTGGTGTGGTAAGTCAGGATATCTTGCCAAATCCCAATCAAGTTTTGTTCCTTCTTCGTTGGAAACATGCGAGGGGCACTTTGCCCAACTAAGAAGTTTTGGTTTGCAATGCACAATACCTCTAATGATGCTGTGAAAGTTAATGTTGTTATGAGACGAGAAGGTAAAAAGGTAAGCAGTAGCACCCACTTCTTGTGCCTGGTGTTGAACCATTGAAAATTTGATTGGAATAATGATGTGCGTGTGTGTGTCTGTATGAGAAGAGAGAGAGAGAGAGAGAGAGAGAGAGAGAGAGAGAGAGAGAGAGAGAGAGAGAGAGAGAGAGAGGATTAGACAGTAAACTTCCGTTATCATAATGGTGCGAAGAGGAAAAAATGGGAAGATATGAAGGATAAACATTCATCACTAATAATTTTTTTTATTTCTTATGTGTGTAAGAGATAGGTAATTATATAGTATTGTAGTGGTATCATAGGAATGATTAAATTATTAGGGAAAAAATGGGAAAAGAGGTGAAGGGTAAATTATTATCATAATATTATTGACGTGTGCCTTGTATCTATGTATGAGATAAGGAGAGGATTATATGGTAAAATATAATAGCTTTGATAATAGTAGTTTATAATCCTGTAAACTACCATTGCCATGGTAATGTGTAAGAGTGAATGAAAGAGAAAAGAGAAGCAGTGGGTAAATTATCACAAAAATTATGTGGATAAAAGTGTGATCTTTGTGTGTGTGTGTGTGTGTGTGTGTGTGTGAGAGAGAGAGAGAGAGAGAGAGAGAGAGAGATCATAAAGGAAACTGATATAATCGCAGTGATGGTGCATGTGAGCAATAAAAAGTAAAAAGTATCATAACAATAATAATGATGTGTGCTTGTGTGTGTGTGTGTGTGTATGAGAGAGAGGAAGGCAGAGACCTCTGCACAATCGAGTGAGTTTTCTTTACAGTGTATAATCAAGGCCACCGAAAATAGATCTATCTTTCAGTGGTCTTGGTATAATGCTGTATGAGCCACGGTCCATAAACTTTCAACTAGGGCCCGGTGGTTGCCTGTCCTATATCGTTGCCAGAAGGACGATTATGGCTAACTTTAACTTTAAATAAAATAAAAACTACTGAGGCTTGAGGGCTGCAATTTGGTATGTTTAATGGATGATCAACATAGCAATTCATAGCCCTCTAGCCTTAGTAGTTTTTAAGATCTGGGGACGTAAAGAAAAAGTGCGGACGGAGAGACAAATCCGGTACAATAGTTTTTCCTGTACAGAAAACTAAAAATGAAGAAAAAGGTAAACTTTATCACATGATATTTCGTTTGGGTTGTATACGAAAGCAGGAGAGTGTGAGAGGATTTTCTATCTTGAAGTACAATTACTTTGGTAATGGCAGTTTACTGTATAATTCAGTAAACTATCATTACCATAATAAAAGTAAGAATGAACAATAGGGGAAAGTAGAGGTTAAGGGTAAAATATTATTGTAATGATTATGATATATGGCTTATATGAGAGAGAGAGAGAGAGAGAGAGAGAGAGAGAGAGAGAGAGAGAGAAAATTAGACAGTAAACTTTCATTATCAGAACATTGTGTAAAAGGAAAAGTGGGAATATAAGAAGTCAGTGCTAAACATTCATCAAAATAATTTTGATTGCCACTTGTATATGTAAGAGAGAGATAGAGAGAATTATACAGTAAATTATAATTTGTAACAATTGTAATTTACTGTATAATTCGATAAACTACCATTAACATAGTAATGGTGTTAAAAGCAAAATGTAAGAGAAAAAGAAGTAAAGGGTAAATTATCATGACGACAGTAATAGAGAGAGATTATAATGTCAACTGCAGTAACAATATTGATGGTATAAGGTGGTATATGTATATATATATATATATATATATATATATATATATATATATATATATATATATATATATATATATATATATATATATATATATATGCCACACACACACACACACACACATATATATATATATATATATATATATATATATAGATATATATATATATATATATATATATATATATATATATATATATATATATATATATATGATATATATGCATATATGTATATGAATGTATAATTTGTGTTTGAGTGTTTGAGAGAGAAGGAGACATAGATGATTATGCACTGACTAACCGTTATCCTAATAATTGTGTCAGACCGATGAAATAATGACACTTTGGGTTTATATGTAAGCTAGAGAGAGAGAAGATTTTATATGGTGAACTACCTTTACTTTTGTAATGGCAGTTTACTTTATAATAAAGAAAACTACCATTACCGTAAAAATAGTTAGAACGAATAATCGTGAATAAATAAAGTAAAGGTTAAAACATCATCGAAATAATGACATATGCGTGTGTGTGAGGTAGAGAGAGAGTGAGTAAGAGTGAGAGGATTAGACACGTCCGTGATCTTAATGGGGCAGAAGAGGAAAATTTGGGGAAAATCAGAAGTAAAGGCTAAACTTCCATCACTAATCATTTTTTTCGTCTACATAAGAGAAGATGCAGACAATTATACAGTAACGTTACTTTACCTTAGGAATAATATTTATTATTAGGGAAAAAATGGGAGAAAGAGGTAAAGGGTGTAAACTATCATAATAGTTCCGTGTGTCTTGTATCCCACTGTATGTGTGAGATAGAGTGCGAGGATTATACAGTCAACTATAATTGCTTTGGTAATAATAGTTTACTGTATAATCCAGTAATAACCGTTACCATAGTCATGGTGTGCAAGAGGTATTGATAGAGAAAAGAGAATCAAAGGGTAAATTATCGTCACTATATTAATGATGCGTGAGAAAGAGAAAGAGAGAGAGAGAGAGAGAGAGAAAGCATCGTAAAGAAAACTGCATTACTTTTTGGTGTACGAGAGCGAAAAAAAGAAAAAGTGAATATTACTGTCACTGTATTATTGCGTTTGCTTTATATACGGTATAATATATATAATATATATATATATATATATATATATATATATATATATATACATACATACATACATACATGTATATATATATATATATATATACATACATGCATACATACATGTATATATATATATATATATATATATATATATATATATATATATATATATATATATATATATATATAATCAGAAAGCTACAAACGTCCTTTAATATCCAATTCACTCTACCTCGGAAGTAATATATTTTCATATATGTTACCGAAGGGGAATTTTAAGTTGATAATAAGTCCACCGTCCCGTGGGATCGAACCAGCGACGGACGAGGAATCAGGACTACAGTGACACACTAACCAGTCTTGTGGCCCGACTGGTTAGTGTGTCACTGTAGTCCTGATTCCTCGTCCGTCGCTGGTTCGATCCCACGGGACGGTGGACTTATTATCAACTTAAAATTCCCCTTCGGTAACATATATGAAAATATATTACTTCCGAGGTAGAGTGAATTGGATATTAAAGGACGTTTGTAGCTTTCTGATTGTATATGAATCACGGTGATGTGATAAATAGTCATATATATAATATATATATATATATATATATATATATATATATATATATTTATATATATATATATATATTTATATATACTGTATATATATATATAATATAGAGAGAGAGAGAGAGAGAGAGAGAGAGAGAGAGAGAGAGAGAGACAGACAGACAGACAGACAGACAGACAGACAGACAGACAGACAGACAGACAGAGATAATATAGATAGATAGATAGATATACAGTATATGTATGTTTAGTGTGTGTGTGAGAGAGAGAAAGAGAGAAAAGATAATTATACATTAACGAACTGTATTCATAATTTTGTATGCGAGTTATAAAAATAACAAAAAGAGAATTGAAGGGTAAACTTTTATCACATAACATTCCGTTTTGGGTTGTAGCTGGGAAGTCTGAGAGGTTTTGACATCTTGACCTTCGATTACTTTGTTAATGGCAGTTTCCTGTATAGTCCAGTAAACTACCATTACCAAAGAATAATAAGGGGAAAACAGAAGTTAAGGGTAAAATATTACTGTAATGATTATGATATACGGATTGTTTGTGTGTGTGTGTGTGTGTGTGAGGGAGAGTGGATTAGACAGGAAACTTCCGTTATCACAAAGGTGTGTAAGAGGAAGAGTGGGAAAATAAGAAGTCAGGGATAATCATTCATCAAAATAATAAATTTGTGGGTCATTTGTGTAGGTAAAAGAGAATTATACCGTAAATTATAATTACTAATGTAATAGTAGTTTACTGTATAATCTTACGAGTTACCATTACCATAGTAGTTTATTGTATAATCTTACGAGCTACCATTACCATAGTAGTTTATTGTATAATCTTACGAGCTACCATTACCATAGTAGTTTACTGTATAATCTTACGAGCTACCATTACCATAGTAGTTTTACTGTATAATCTTACGAGCTACCATTACCATAGTAGTTTACTGTATAATCTTACGAACTACCATTACCATTGTAGTTTACTGTATAATCTTACGAGCTACCATTACCATAGTAGTTTACTGTATAATCTTACGAGCTACCATTACCATAGTAGTTTACTGTATAATCTTACGAGCTACCATTACCATAGTAGTTTACTGTATAATCTTACGAGCTACCATTACCATAGTAGTTTACTGTATAATCTTACGAACTACCATTACCATAGTAGTTTTACTGTATAATCTTACGAACTACCATTACCATAGTAGTTTACTGTATAATCGTATGAACTACCATTACCATAGTAGTGGTATGTAAGAGGGAATGAAAGAGAAAAAAGAAGTGAAGGGTAAATTATCGTCACAACAATAATGATGTGTGACAGAGAGAGAGAGAGAGAGAGAGAGAGAGAGAGAGAGAGAGAGAGAGAGAGAGAGAGAGAGAGAGAGAGAGAGAGAGAGAGAGAGAGAGAGAGAGAGTTCATAAAGTAAACTGCAGTAATAATTTTGATGGTAGAGATTTATAAAGGAGGAAAAGTGAAAATATAATAATGAAGACGTGCTTTATATATATCTATATAGATACAGTATATACATTCATTATATATATATATATATATATATATATATATATATATATATATATATATATATATATATATATATATATATATATATATACTCGTGTATATATATATAATATATATATATATATATATATATATATATATATATATATATATATATATATATATATATATATATATATATATATATATATATTTATTTATTTATTTATTTATTTGTGCCAGCATGTGTATTTGAGAGACATATAGATGATTATACATTAACCAACTGTTATTACCATAATGATTGTGTCAGAGAATTAAAAGTGGGGGAAGAAATGCAGTAAAGGGTAAACTATTGGCCTATCGCAATGACGTTTTGGTTTTATATGTAAGTGAGAGAGATGACTTTATACGGTGAAATACCACTTTTGTTAAGGCAGTTTACTTTATAACAAAGTAAAACTACCGTTGCCATGATAATAGCAAAAACAAATAATAGGGGAAAATGAAGTAAGGGGTAAATAATAATCGCAATAATAATGATTTATGCCTTGTATATGTGTGTGAGATAGAATGAGAAAAAAAGAGAAACTTGTGTTATTGTAATTGTGTAGAGGAAAAAGTGGCAAAATAGTAATTTTGTGCCTCCCTAATATATGTAAGACAAAGGAGGAATTATACAGTAAACTGTTATTACCTAAGTAATGATAGTTTACTGTATAATCTTATAAACTATCATTATCATAGTAATGGTGTGTAAGAGTGAACGAGCAAGAAAACTGAAGTAAAGGGTAAATTATCATTGCAATAAAAAGATTTATGCCTTGTGTTTGTGTGTGTCTTTGTATGTATGTGAGAGAGACAGAGAGAGAAGATTAAACAAAACTTTCGTCATCGTAATTGTCAAGAAGAAAATGTGGGAAAATATGAAGTAAAAGCTAAACTTTTTCATCACTAATAGTTTTGTGTCTCTTGTGTCTGTAACAGAAAGAGAGAGAGAGAGAGAGAGAGAGAGGAGAGAGAGAGAGAGAGAGAGAGAGAGAGAGAGAGAGAGAGAGAGAGAATAACGTAACGTCACCCACAAGAATGATATTTATTAAGGAAAAGTGCGAAAAATAAGTAAAGGGCGTACTATTATCATAACAAATAGAGACATGTGCCTTGTATCTGTGTGTGAGATAGAGTGAGAGGATTATACATTAAACTAAAATTACTTTAGTAATAGTAGTTTCCTGTATAATCCAGTGAACTACCTTTACCATAGTATTGGTAAGAGTGAATGAAAGAGAGATGAAAATCAAAGGTAAACTATCATCACAAAAATAGAGAGAGAGAGAGAGAGAGAGAGAGAGGAGAGAGAGAGAGAGAGAGAGAGAGAGAGAGAGAGAGAGAGAGAGAGAGAGAGCATCAAAGTACAGTAATCATGGTAATGGTGTATATGATAAGAAAGTAAAAGTAATATGTGTATGTATATATATGTATATATATATATATATATATATATATATATATATATATATATATATATATATATATATATATATATATATATATATATATATATATATAATAGAACCTGTTTGTGTGTGTGATAGAGAGAGAGAGAGTCAGAGAGAGAGAAAGACTGAGATCAAGTCAGAGAGATAATTGTATATTAACGAACTGTTATAATAATTGCGTTTACAAGTGGAATCGTGAAAAAAAGTAAAGGTTAACTGTCCATCACAAAATGTCTTTTGGGTTGTATAGGTAAGCAGCAGAGAGAGTGAGGATTTTATACCTTGAATAACCATTGTTTTGGTAATGGCAGTTTAATATATAATTCTGGTATATTGTAAGTGTGTGTGTGTGTGTGAGAGAGGAGAGAGTGAGAGATAGAGAGGATTATACAATAAACTTCTGCTATCACAATGGTTTGTAGGAAGAAAGAGAGAGGAAATGAAAAGTAAATGCTTAACATTCATCACAGATAATTTGTTTCCCACTTGTTTCTGTAAGAGAGAGAGAGAGAGAGAGAGAGAGAGAGAGAGAGAGAGAGAGAGAGAATTATGTAGTAAACAGTAAT
>JANJGK010006412.1:0-2500 GCA_039081455.1 Macrobrachium rosenbergii
CTTCTAATTTTCACGCCATTGACACCTCTTCTCTCGAACCTTTATCTGGGCACTATACAATGACCTTTCTAGGTACCTGGCCATACTAACAACATGGCCTGCGAGGAGGGCAATGGAGGACACATTAAGAAGAGGCTGTCAGAAGTGTCAAAATACCACCTTTGCCGACTGTGGTATATATACTGACCCCCAACAAACCATTTTTTGATAATTCCTCTTCTGGAGTCACACTGCTAGCATAACCCATGCTAGTTTCCCTTCGGGTGTCTCCCTTCTTGTAGACACTCTGCTCAACCTTCTCCAGAAGACACTGCTGGTATACCCCATGCTAGTTACCTCTAAAATGTCACTCTGTGACATCACCCTCCTGGTGCCACACACACAGACATACACACACACACACACACACCCACTAGTCAACTTTACACTACTCTGCTAGTCAACTCTCCCGACTTTGCGCCACTGGACTCCTTCTTCTAGCAGCCTCCCACAGACGTCACCTTGCTGAATTACCTGACGACGTCCCCCCTGTCCAGAAGTCATCGAGAGACTATGCTCGAGTCCTACTTGAAGTAGTTCCTACGCTACTACCCTGAAGTTTGCCATATCCAGCTCCTTACCTCTGCGAGCTGATGCCCTACTAGCCTACCAGCGCCTCTTTATTTGCTTGAATTTTCCTCTGGTCGGGAACCTTGAGTGACAACCCTTCTGCTGACGCCCTACGGCAGAAACTTGGCTTTACGAACCTCACGTCTTGTCCGTGGGCCTAAGGTAATGTGATCGGAAGTTGTTTGTCGGCCCCTTAACTATACCCTACCTGTGCTTATATACCTGTTCTCCTAATTCCTGTAACCATATTCCTGTTCCTATCCCTCAGAGATTCCTGTGATTTTGATTGTGGTGGAATTGTGCTCGATAGTGAGACATTGTAGTTTCATTTGCATACTTGTGCTTAATTGTAATTATAACGTAAGACAGTGTCCTGATATTTTGCCTGCATGAATTCATTGCCGTTTTACTTGATTCTATTCGTATGTGTTCTACTTTCCTGCTCTTGCAGATCCATGATTTGGAGTCCCTTTTGTGTGGCATTGACTGTAGATAAACAGTGCCACCTTCCTGCATAACCAGGTGCCATATCCGGTTAAGATATCTGGACTATCAACAGGGCAACCTTCTCTCTCATCGTACCCCTTACTGTGGCTCATTTGGGCCCTCCCTGATATCTATTGTTTGTTAGCCTACGACAGGCTTAGTATATAAAGATTTGCAGTTGTGGCACTTTGCTTGAATATTTTGTGACTCTTTTGTGTAACATAATTCTTGACAGTGCCATGGATCTCTATTGATAAGTCCTGTACACATTTTATCTTCTGATTGAATTAGTGAATTATACTATTTAGTGGAGCATTTTCCACTTTTAACTTCTGTTCACCAAAGCGCAGCCACCCTCAGTCAGATGTAGTTATCAGAAATCCTAGTTAGAGCCACCTTTCCAAAAACACGGCAGCGCAAACGGGACAATATATATACAGTATATATAGATACATGCATACATACATACATACATACATACATACCTGTGCTTAAGATCCGCTCCATGACACTTTTCCTTCCTCCTTCACATTTCGTCTTCATTTATAGTATTTGGGCGGTGACGCCATAACCTCTCACAGTTCATAACACTTGTTGACTACTTCGCTGTTCACCATAAGTGTCGATTACATCGCTCTTCTTTAACTTTGTCACCATCTCCATTTATCGCTTAATTTGACCATTTTTAACGTTACCAATTTCTTTCTCTCACCATCACGTTCACGACAGGCAGTTCAAACTGATTATCACGAGTTTATCATAACCTTCACCTACACCTTTGGGCATTGGAATGCTGATACAATTTTCATTACCTTCCCAGGAACAGCTGTTAAATTTTCTTTTGTCTTAATGCTTGATCCAAGGTCTATTGACCTTGGCTTGATCAACACTGCTCACTTCCTCTCTCGAATGTTCTGGTTCATAACCGTAAGACTACTTATCTCACTTTTTATAATAGTCTCAATAATAGTTTTATAATTCTCTCCCCCTCTCTCTCTCTCGCTTGTGTGTGTGTGTATATATATATATATATATATATATATATATATATATATATATATATATATATATATATATATATATATGTGTGTGTGTGTGTGTGTGTGTGTGTGTGTGTGTGTGTGTGTTTGTGTGTGTGTGATTTGAGAATGTCACTTTCTTTTACTTTCATAATAATATAAATTGCTTTCTCTTCACCTAATTAGGGTTCATGCACCTAGCCACACCTGATAATATCCGTTTGTGGTCTCCTATAGTTTGCTTGTCAGTACTCTTGCATACTTATAATATCCTCAGGACCGGTAATAAGTATATCATCCATCTAAAAAAAATTGAACTTCTCACCATCTCATTCACCCATTAAAGACTAATCTCTTATCTATTTATAATATATTCATCTTTCTTC
>JANJGK010006412.1:12500-17500 GCA_039081455.1 Macrobrachium rosenbergii
TTACACAGACTATAGAACGATCTTGGGGACTCGGCAAGTTGTCGCTTTAAAAATTCAAATGTATGCTTGGCTTTTTATATTCTTTACCTCCAGTCTGCTGTGATGCGTAATATTTTCTCCTATTTGCATTTTCTTTCTTCTCATAATACGAATAATATCCGAATTTTGAAATGAACGATGCTATTCGGAAAATCAAATTATGCCTTCTCCATTTACTTTCCTTCTGTTGCCTCGTTTTATAGTTCTGATTTTATCTTAAACAAAAATACGACATGAAACCTACCGACTGTGATGTCCGCTTCTCATTATGTCCCTCATTTGTTTCCTCTACATCTACCTTGTTGCTTTGCCCCTCTTTCACCCCAGGGCCGTCCTCCTCTTTTAGGGTAAAAGCATCAACTGAAAAGCGACCGAGATTCTGGTACCTTATTTATTTCTATTTGGTTTACGTCCTCCTAGCAGCTTGCTTTAAGGGGAGGACTGTCTCCATTCATCCTCTTTGACCCGTTGCTCTTCAAAGAAATGTCACTGTCTGGCCGAAAGACTGTCGTCATCCTTCTTTCTCTCCCATAACGGAACTATCTCTATTACTCAGCTGGGAGGATGGGGTCCGCTTATGAATATATATATATATATATATATATATATATATATATATATATATATATATATATATATATATATATATATATATATATATATATATATATATATATATATATATATATATATATATATATATATATATATATATATATATATATATAGCGCCTGACTCTGCCCTAGTGCCAGCGCCAGAGCGCTACGCCGATCTCCATTCACGGGATCCAACTCAGGACCCCCTCTCTTCCCCCGGCCTGGCATCGCTACCAGCGCCGGTCAGAGAGACGGTTCCTCCCGACCACCGCGGAAGCTCACCTGCAGGTGCGGCCTCGCAACCCGTGTCTGAGCTGGTCATCGATACCTGCAAGCCGCTCACGCCACCCCCGACCGCCTCCTCTCTGCCTCAGTCCGTCGCCGACGCAATTGCAAGTCAGGATTCTGCCATATCTCACCTGGCCGATGAACTACAAGAGCCGCGACGGATCATGGTAGAACCCGCACGGAACACTCCTGCGTCAGCTGTCGCATCAGCAGGCCCAGGTGGTACTCCGTGCCGCCCTCCGTTCGCGGGCCCTCCGCTTCCCCGGCCGAGGACGACGGTCCCATTAAGAAGGACTCGAGGCGAAATTACCACGGGCGTGGGGCATTCCAGGTAATTTACAAAGAGCTCTAGAGCTCCCATGGCACCTGTGCCACCATTTCATTTTTCGATTGTCTTGGCACCCCTAATCCAGAAGGGGATGTCAGACCCTCCTCTATCTTCCTCCGTTCCTCAGGAACTTCTATCTCTTATCACCTTCTATTTAATCTTCCCTTAAATTATCCCCACCAGAGGCAATTAAATACGGGATACCATTCCCCACACAATGTATAAATCATTAAGAATAACAGAGTGAGAAGTGGCACGCCCTTGCGCCCATACCTTGGCACCAGGCGTGTGTGTCAGCCCCTCCTGAAGGAGTCGCGCCCTTCGGGTGCACTTTCCTCGCCCTGGGACTGAAGTGATAGTCCGGGCCGTAATTTATAGGCAAAGGATGATAAATTCCCGCCTAACACAATAAAACCCTCACTCTTTTTCCCTTAGCTCTTCTGCCAATATCATTTACTTTCTTTTAGTCATTTAATTATCTTTATTTTAATGAATCGCGAGTCATAAACTCTTGCCCTTGTGATTTAAATGCCCCTTTCGTAAGCTCTGAGGGACGTGTCCCGCCTTTCATATGCGGTCAAGTTTTATTCGTAACGTCTTGGTAATTTTCCTTTTGTTATTATTATCCCTTTTCCCCCTTCCATTCCTTCCAAGATCGCTGTTTGTCCTACCCCACATCTTTTTGTCTGCACGCCCCGTCAAAACATTGAGTAGGCAGTAGACGCATAAAATTAGCGTAGTTTAAGGTTAGCGAATTAAAACCTCGCGAATACTCTCGCCCGCACACGACTGTCAAATTCCCGGTGTGTGGGTCGTCCCTCACCTCGCGTTGAACGATAGCTGAGCAAAGCACGTTAAAACGAAGATAAGTTATCAATGCGAATATGTATAGTCATTACAGTATCGCGTAAAAGGGGATGTCATTTACAAAAATAAACGCTGTTTTTCATTTACACAGCCTCTTCAAGGCAGATTGTACTAACCGCATGCATTTTATCTAAAATTAAGTAACCGTGTATTTTAATTCTTGAACAATAACCTTTCTTTTCATTTGTTTGCCATAGCCTCATATACGTGGTCCTATAATTCACAATTGTTCGAGTCACATTATAAAGTTACCAGTGGGTAACCAAATCTAAAGTAATTATTCTTTTGCAAGTGTTTAAATCACTTTGCGTTCTGTTAACGAAAATTGTCCCAATGTGTTATTAAAAGTAACGTCACAGCTTCATAAAACCCTTAGGAGTAAAGTTCATTGCAAGGCAGAATGTAGAGTAACGTAAAGCATTTGCCGCTCATTCTTGAATATCGATGTACACACCCGAAGGAGGTATGTACATCATCTTGTATGGGGAGGTATTATGATTAGCAAGAATTCGCTAGCAAATTGCCTCCCCTACCCCCCCTCCTTTGTTGTTGTTGGTTGTTATGTGCTGTTTCATTTACTGCCAGCCGGCCGATCGATAGACCATCTGTCTATCGACTTAAAAACAAGGGTTTAAAAGATTAAAGGCGCTCCCATTTTTGATAAAGATCTTTCCTTCGAGGCAAAAGTAATCTGGCTTGGGTGTTTCTCCTACAGGCCAAAACCTCCCCTGCGGGCAGCAGGTGCAATGAGTCAAAACATCTGTGTTGGATGCCCCCTTGCCCCATAGGAGGGGATAAAAAGCAGAAACCCACGAGGTCGACACACACACGCGGGCTGGAAGATATGGAATGAAGACGTCCCCAACACCTGGCCCCACCGATGCCCTTGCATCCTAACCACGTGGCCCTTTCAAAAGTATACTTTTCCTCGTGCCCTTCGACCGTATTCCTCGAGCCCACACGCCATTGCTTGGAGTTTCGAGGAGTCCCCATCGCGTTGCCCCTTTACGGAAGCCCTTGCATCGCATCACGTGGAAGAAACTCGCCCTCGGAAATCGCAAGTCATCCACGGACTGCCTTCTACGCGCCCTCGGAAAATCTGCTAAGGTAAAGTGCCCTGGAAGAGCCCCATTTCAGTCACGCTTTTGTCTCGTAATATTTTCTTAAAGAGAAAGCCAGAAATCTCCCTTGTCTAATGTCCGTGCGCCTCTTGCATCGGCAGTATTAATTCTTTATTACTCCTTTGGCACCCTCAGTGCAGCTTCGAAGTCATTATTCTTTTGTCTATTTTCATTACTGGCGTATAATGTGCATATCTCTCATTTCAGAGGGATCCTATCGTGGAAGCTTCTCGGACTGTGGCTGGAATTCCCCAGTTTCATTCAATCTACTGAGTTCCTCTTTCCCGTACTAATGTCATTTATGTAAATACACTACTTTAAATGTGCCCACGTGTTTTACGTAATATTTCCCTCAGTAACCAGAGCCCTATGCTCATATGAAATTCTCCTTTGTTTTCCTCTTTTTTTTACGTTTTCCCGTACCCACGAAGTCAGAATCACAAGGCTAAATTACCTTAAATTGTTGCTACCTGTCTCACAGAGCATATTTCAAACTAAAACCACGGAAAAACGTAAAAATGGCGACCTGGCCATAGATCTCGTTTTGCAGTTGCAGTTCCCCTAGTGTTGCTTTATTGCATTTGCAACTTGCCAGATCAGCTATTAGCAAAGCTAAGCTGGGTACGAGACACTTACGAACCTTTTGGGTAAAACCAGCACACAGATCCAGAAAATTCCACGTAAGTAATGTGTTAATCTTAGCAAAACCTTTTTACAATCGTGACTGTTCCTAGGAATTAGAAATAGGGACGCATGTAATCACTGAGAGAAAAGAACCGCCGTATTAGATTCGTTAATGCATGCCTTTCAGGATAGGTAGTTAGGAAATAACCAGTGCTAACCATCCTTTGCTTCGAGGAATAGTGCGAAATTCCTCTGTGTTAAAATCCTTGCCATATTCTTGCTTCGAGGAATAGTGCGAAAGAAATTCCTCTGTGATAAATTTTACTTCGCATTTCGAATTAGCGAACTGTTATTTAGGCGCGAATAAATTCCCACGTGGGACACGACGAAGTCAGCTTGCATTGCTGAAAATTCTCTCAGTGTAGTTAGTATTCGAGTAGGTGTTAGGAAAGCGAAATTTAAACTCCGCTTATAGGGAAAATTACTAGGCCGTTGTACTGTTATCCTCTCAGACGACTGGGAAATTCCCCGGAATCCCAGACGGTATATAAATATACGGGTTCATTCACCCAGAATCTAAAAATACCTCCGGTGTTGGCCAAACGACCTGCATCCCCCACCCCCGCCCATGCCCGCGTGTGTAGCATTTTTTTTTCTTTTTCCCCATTCATTTCCCAGCATACATTTTTCTTTGTGTTTCCCGTTAGTAATTTCTAAGTCCTAAGGGACGAATCGTAATTCCAAGTCCTAACTGACTCCTAAAATTCTACGTCGCACGTGGCGAGAATTCCTCCAAATTCCACGAATTCCAAGTCCTAAGTGACTCCTAAAATTCTACGTCGCACGTGGCGAGAATTTCTCCAAATTCCAGTCCTCAGAGACTCCTAAAATTCTACGTCGCACGTGTCGAGAATTTCTCCAAATTCCAGTCCTCAGAGACTCCTAAAATTCTATGTCGTACGTGGCGAGAATTCCTCCAAATTCCACAAATTCCAAGTCCTAAGTGACTCCTAAAATTCTACGTCGCACGTGGCGAGAATTTCTCCAAATTCCAGTCCTCAGAGACTCCTAAAATTCTACGTCGTACGTGGCGAGAATTTCTCCAAATTCCAGTCCTTAGAGACTCCTAAAATTCT
>JANJGK010006412.1:22500-37570 GCA_039081455.1 Macrobrachium rosenbergii
TTAGGCCCATAACGAGTCGGTGCTCGTGAGTCGGTGCTCGTGAGCATGGGTGAACCACTGTGAAAAAGCAATGGACCACCCGGATAGCACAGTGGCCTTTGAAGACTTGGGAATCACTACTCTAGACTGATAGTATTTCTGCACTGCACTTTATAAAATTTGCAGAAGCACATCTCTGTGTGATATTGCTGATATGTCAGCGGCTCAATTGTAAAATTGCCCACCTTGTGTGAAGTTGTAACTCAGATGAGTTTAATTTGAAATGTTCAGGAACGAATATACAATCCCATCAAGTTAGAACATGATATTAAAATATGGATTGATCTTATACTATTGATGTCTTTGAATGCTTGACTATACAGAACTATCATTCTTTACTGTTCCAAACTCTAACTCATCTAAGAGACGCAAAGTAATAAGGTTCCATGCGCCAGTGTCCCAGGATGACAAGACAATTACGGTTGCAATGACCTCTTCGCTGTTTTAGTTTTAATGTAATAACCAGGGCTAATATTCTGTGAACTGTCAGTCAAGCTTTTCATTAATGTATCTTGTGACTGCTAACTTATCATCAAGAAGGTCAATGGGGTTAGAATAGGAGTATTTATAAATGAAGTTTTAAGGAAATATCCATGTATCGTGGTGTTAGCTACAGAACAGGGGTTAAACTATCGAACCCTGAATTCCTTAGCATACGAGACCATGTGCTTAAATGTAAACAAAATAAAATATGATAATTTTTAAATATTGAGTAGAGCCTCGAATGACCAGCTTCTAACGGTTCTGGAATCATTATTCAATAAACAAATTGCCCTGTAGTACGGTATCACTCGACTGTCTTTCTTCTTGAAATGTAGGTGTGCCTTCCATTCTGCATTTCAGGTCTTGTTTATCTGTTTTAATAATTTTATAACAATTGTAATTTTTTATTTTCGTTCTTCTCTGGATCATTTTAATGATTGTAAATTTGTTTGTCTTTTTAGCCCTGGAAAAGGGCTTGTGGTCCAGAAACGTTGGCAACTTTAATGAAGTCATGATATCAACATTCCTGTCCCTCTCCCTCTTCGGATCCGGTACACACACACACACACACACATATATATATATATATGTATATATATATATATATATATATATATATATATATATATATATATATATATATATATATATATATATATATATATATATATATATATATATACAAAAGTGCGGGTCTTTGCTAATGTTAATATTCATGAAGATTAATATCAGCATCACGTAATATAATTAACGAAAGCTTTATTTTGCGAGATTAAAGTGCCTTTAGTTCCCTCGCATACTTGGAGAAACTGTCAAGCCCGAGAATGTTAATCACGCTATATTTAACACAACAAGGGTTGCTTATTAAACTGAGACAGACAGTTAGACAGACAGATAGCTATTTCATGGAGATAAATAAATTCCACAAAATATATTAGAAACATTGCCCAAAATTTCAACGCCAGTCATCCAGTCATTCATTACCTTCGTCAATAAAACTTCGAGGAAATTTTTTTTCTGGTCTGTGATTATTTATGTGCAAATGAGATATTTCGAGAACTAATGAACGATTTTGGATGTTTCTAAAAGACACATTATATGACTGAATATTTCCCTTTGCGTGAATAGTTTTAGAAAGCCCTAATAAGGATCTGAATCATTTTTGTCGGTGAAACCAGAGTGTTCCTTATTTTAATCAGTTTTGTGAAGGAAGCACGTCAAACAAGCAACACAGAATCATTGCAATTACTTTAATCCGTAGAGGGGAGCCCATTGAAGGGCCTTCAGTGTGGATTTCATCAGCCACTACATGGAGAAACATATTCAGCAATATTCCGACCTCACCGCTGCCATCACGCCGACGTCCGGGAAGCAGATTCACCAACTGTATTAAGGTTCGGGACCTTCCCTGAAAAAAGCGGGACGCCATATCTTAAAAACTAATCATAGAATCTTCTTGAAAATAATCTCAAAATGTTTACCACGCCCAAAACTTTACTGTTACCCACTTCGGCGGCGTGTTTAGTATAAGACCGTTGGAGATTACCCTTAAAAACAAACAAAAGAGTGAGCGCGCGCCCGTTCTCACTCGTCTGGCCGAACCACAATACAGTTGGGGACCCCAGAGAAAAAGGGTAAAGTGGCCCTCGGGAAATTTGTTTGACAAAATAAATGGACGCCTACATCCACAGGACCATTTCCCATTTGTCAACATGAGAGGATAACACCATAAAAATTGACTTAATAACCATACCGCTTGCCAACAACATTTTCTTAGGCAAGGAAATAAAACTGGCATGAAGATCGACGGAAAATCAGTCAAGGCCAGGCCTGTCTTTGGGAGAGCAGATGGTTGTTCTCCATGGGCAGCATGCCACAAAATTATCCTTTAATGTAATCATTAAGTAGAACGTCTCTTCACTTCTACCAATGATCAAGTTGACCGTCGTGTCCTATCTTGCGAAACACTGCACGAATTACCTTGTGTATAATCTTGAATCTAAAATAACCCACCAACCTCTTCCTGAAACTTGAGAATCAGCAGTTGCTGATAGTCGAGATAGTTCGTCTTTTATATCCCTGTTATCATAAACTCTAGTTCCTCATTGGATGGGTCGGTACCGTTCTCAGCTAGCACTCTGCTGGCTAGCATTCGAGTCTCCGACTGGCCAATGAAGAATTAGAGGAATTTATTTCTGGTGATAGAAATTCATTTCTCGTTGTAATGTGGTCCGGATTCCACAATAAGCTGTAGGTCGCATTGCTTGGTAACCAATTGGTTCTTAGCCACGTAAAATAAATCTAATCCTTCAGGCCAGCCCTCTCTAGGAGAGCTGTTAATCAGCTCAGTGGTCTGGTTAAACTAAGGTATACTGAACTTTATCATAAATTCTTCCTCCCCCAAATTGTCTCTTTTCTTTATGTATTTTTAGTTTTTTTTTTTCTTTTAATACAGGCCGGTACCCAAACCCTAGCTGAGATCCTCGGAGTACCACAAACCTTCTTCCCTTGCTGAAAGTTCCAGTGACGTACAGAGAGTTCGGCTGCATGGACGCTCGTAAAAGCAAAAGCCACTACTTTCTCTAAACACAGTTCCTCTTTCAATGAACATACTAGAAGATGTCGTGATTACGTGCAGAGAAGCTGAGCGACTTTGGGCAAACATTGCTGTGACCTGACCTTGCCTTGGAAGGGTAGCAAGCTAACACTACCGGGAGATCCACCTGATCGCTGCCTGGCGAGACTCCAACGCACTCAGTAGACGAAAAATAGAAAAAAATAAAAAAATCATTACTGTATTATATTTTAACTACAATCACGGTTCTGAAAATTTAGGATTTTCGCTTCTCCACCCTTTCCAGTCAAATTTTCATCAAAAGACATTTAAAATTTCCTTTTCCTGAATACTCTTATCGGAAGGAAATTATCGTTTTTCGCTGCCAGTCATATTAAGTCATTCTGTTTGTACACGCTTTAATTAAATCTTTATCATGTTATTCCTTGTGTGAATTTCAATTCACTGAGTAATAAAATCTTATCTAATCAGAGCTGAAGGTGGCTGAATTTGGTTCTCACTGAAGAAAGAAAGGTAGATAAAAGATAATAGAAGAATATCCTTTTGGAAAGAAATTAAGTGGAGAGTTAGAGTTAATTTGAACACTAAAATGCGAGGGAAATTATTTTGAAAATTATGCTGATAATTTTCCCCACACTGAATGACCTTGTGAAGAAGATGGGCCTTTTTATAAAAGATAAGATTATGAAGGGACAATTATTCCAAAAAATGAACACCGAGAGTTCATAACCAAAAAACTTAGGACTCTCTTCCTCTCTCTCCCCCTAGTAGCACTTCCGAAAAGAATAAAACATCCCAGCACAGCAAACACTTACGGTACACTTTCCCTTGCTGAAAAGCACAGAATGATATTCTCGGAACAAGAGTGTAAACAAGACGCCACTGCAAACTGAAGACCGAACCTAACATAACAAGTAGAAAATGCGCCGAAGTTTCTTCGGCTTAATCGAGTTTTGCGTACAGCCCATAATGCTGTATAAAACTCTCAGCCACGGCCCACGAAACTTTCAGCTACTGCCCGGTGGTTGCCTGTGTTGTTGGTACTTATAGAGGGCTGCAATTTGGTATGTTTGATGATTGGAGGGTGGATGATCAACATACCAATTTGCAGCCCTCTAGCCTCAGTAGTTTTCAAGATCTGAGGGCGGACAGAAAAAGTGCGGACGGTCAGACAAATAGCCATCTCAATAGTTTTCTTTTACAATGAATAGATTTTGTCATGAACACGAGTGATTTTAACAGAGGGGCTGTAAAAATATGAGTAAATACATCATGATAACGGCTGTGATTTACAGGACGAAAACATCACTGAGAGAGGAGGAGTAGAATGGCTTTAGTTGCTGTGCATACTCAGTCTATACTTTTGCAATTATCAACTATTTTCTGCAGAATCTGTTATCATTATGATTGTTGCTATTATTATTCTTTTTTCACATTTTGTGTCTAGCATTCTTGACCTGACTTCTGCAACCAACTAAGGGCCCTAGCTAAAAATTAATTGTATTCAGTCTGTTTGTAATTGTTATCATGTTTACTACTTTTTTCTATTATTCTCAATATTATTACTGTCATTACCATTATTATGAATATTGGTTCACTTCAGCAACTGTCTGGATATTACCGATTATCATTTTTATAATTTTATCTCTTGTAACTTGATTGTGTGTATTATATTGTCGCTACTTTGCATATACCATGCATATGGCCATGAGCTGAAATAAAGCTTATTATTATTATCATTATTATTATTATTATTCTCGATCTCGATCACTAAGCATGAACAAACCTTAGTTCTGCTAGTTGTTCAATATGCGTGTACTGTTTTGCTTGATTAACTTATGGGTAATCAGAAATGAATATGAATGACCTATGAAGCAAAATCATGATAGCCTGCTTATTCCGTACATTCTCTAGTTACTATATTTAATCTTTCCAAAAAAATGTTTTTTTTTATTAGTCAGTAAACGCAAAGAGTCTACAATAGAATTTAGCCAAGATTTTTAAGAAGACAAAAAAAAAAAAAAAAAAAAAAGACTGTCGAGGAGGATTACTGGACAAGGTCTTTCATCGCCTTGTATTTAAATGGTAAATACCATCAGTTACGAGAAGAAGGCATTGAAAAAATATTGATCGATTTCTTACTAAAAAAAAAAAAAAAAAAGAGTCCCTTAACGCTACACTTCTGGCTATTCTAACTACACTGGTCGTTAGCTGGACATCGCATTAGCCTTATATTATTTTTGATGAACTCCCATCATCTGCCAAAGCTTTGGTAAGTACACAGAACGATCTCGAAAACCATTTGTGTAAAGATATGTCTTGCATGCAAAACTATGGTATTACTTCTTAACTGCAACAAAGACGCTTTATTTTGTAAGTGCCATAAGTGGCATAAGATTGGCTACACTAGATTGAAATCTTTGAAACTTTCTTTAATACCCTTTAACTTTATTACGAATTCTTTATGCAAAAAACCAAAGATATCACAAGCAATCGAACTTCGTATCCAACAGGTATTTCAACGCAGAGCAAACCAGGTTTGATATGACCATGCAATGGAGCAATCGCACTGACATTTATAACCCAATTTCCGATGCCATCTGCTTCTCACTATTAGCAGACAGGCCGACAGACAATACCGGGTAAGCTGTGACATATCTATTAGCATCACGCCACGATACCGAAGCACATCAAGGGTACAAATTATCCATTTTAGCCTCACTGACATACAGTAGAAGAGAGGGCAACAGGATAGAGAGACAATCGTTACGTTAGGATATTGCTGTAAGTTCAGCCAAACAACAACTGACTGCTCTCTCTCTCTCTCTCTCTCTCTCTCTCTCTCTCTCTCTCTCTCTCTCTCTCTCTCTCTCTCTCTCTCTCTCTCTCTCTCTATATATATATATATATATATATATATATATATATATATATATATATATATATATATATATATATATATATATATATATATATACACACACACACACACACACACACACACACACACACACACACACACACATATATATATATATATATATATATATATATATATATATATATATATAATCCCGGATTCTAGTTTCCTTTCCAAAACTAGTATGCTGAATAAAATCTAGGCGTCCTGACTAATAAAGAAAAATTCAGAAAATTTTCCAGTGGTATTTTTCATTTAAGAAATTCTTGCTAGGCTTATGAGCAAAGTCTTCCTGTACATATATTCTAATGGCATAAAAACCTCTTTTTCCTGATTTATTCTTATATAGGCCTACGCATGGTTTTGCACTTAACCCTTCACTATTTTATATCGACCCGTTCAAATTATGTTAATTTACTTTACTATTGGAGCTAAATCACTAAATTTCATAAACATACTCATGTCAATAAATGGATGGAAACATCCTTTGACAGCATTGCTTCAAAGGAATATCAGCTAATTAATCGATCAACTAATGCAACAAATCTTTCCGTAAAATTTATGTATTACTATACAAATATATTACTCTCCAATTTTTACATTACTTAGAACGAAGCATTGATAGTTTTATATTATAACAACCATTATCAATATTTACTGCATTGTCCTCCCGGTTTCCGTTTGCCCTCGTACAGCAACCTTGGTTTTTCATTTATTCATTTCCAGCTCCCTTCTCTTTCGAATTCATCGCTTGTTTCAGCAGACTGATATCAATATTGTATTATCTCCAAACATCAGGCAGACCATACTAAATTCACAATCCACTTTCTTTTCTCACACTTTCTCCGTCAAATTGCTGCATCTCACTTGCCATCCCATTAAAATCTGGTGCCATTCCTTGCTTCATCGTTTTAAGAGGTAGACTTTTACTCAATTATAGCTCACACAAACATTCTCAGAAATACTCTGAACTAACTATATACATCAGTAGCACCCTCTCACTCTGTCCTCCGTAATCAAAATATCCGTCTCATTGACATATAAATGCAATCAATTATTGAAGAAGCATTACTTCATAATTGTTTATTTTTGTGGCTGGTTATTAAAAAAAAATTTTTCTCCATAAATTATGTCTCTAGATCTAATCATACCAAGGCTATTTCTATACTTATATCTTTTCCATCTTCTAAACTAATTTCTTTATTCTTTCCTCCAATCTTGCAATAACAAGAAGTCTCTTCTCTGTTCCTGTAATCTTATCATTGATTTTTCATTCTCTTCTTGAGCTCCTTCTACCTCAGAGATGTTTTAGCAGACCAGCTTTTCTTGATACAAGCTGACTTGACCTTATATATTTATGTCCCTAATTTCAGTGTTTTCTCTCCATCAAAAAGTATAGTACATTTTCACCTCTGCTTTGAGCAGATAAAGCTTTGATATGTTTCCAGCTACTTATCTTCTGACAGTTAGACTATAACCCTTCTATTTCATTTATTCTTAGTTGTGTAATTTATCACACTCTTTCCCTTTTTTTTTTAGAATTTACTTTAAATAAATTATTGAAAAACCATGTAATTATAACAATTCAGCCTCTTTCCAAATATATAACCTGCCCTCTTGAACTGCCATGTGGATAAAGGTAATAATGACTTTAAACTTAGTTTATACAGAAAACACTGCTATATTTCCGCCTAAGCGCATTTTCATTCTAGCAACATCAATAAAGTAAAAGGAAATCAGTATTTCTTTCCACTCCCTGATTTTGGTTTTTTACCATTTTCATTTTTAGCAACAGGGAAAAACAGGACTGAGGGGAAAGAGGTAAAATATTTTTTTATGTATATATTATAGCGTAAAAATTAAAGTGAGGCAAATTAATGGCTGTTTTCCTTAGTTGTTAGACTCTTTCCTTAATGGAATAATAGATGATCAAGAGTCTTCATGATCAACCATTTCAGCAATATAAATGCACTTTTCAGACAAGTTTGTTAGTGTCATCTGAGCTTGTTTTGGGGAAATGTAGCACGTACCTGGATGGTCGCCAGAGATTTAGTGGTGCTATTTACTATCCAATTTTATAGAGCATTAATCAGCGTGACAATTTCGAAGGTCATTCATCTCCTGAAATAGCCGCTATTATTCTCTTCTGTATTTTCTCATGTCGGCCATTGTTTTCCAGGGATGTAGAAAATTACTAATAATCTAATCAAAGATAACTGCCAATTTACACAGACCCACACCCACACCCACAAGCACACACACACACACACACACACACACACACACACACACACACATATATATATATATATATATATATATATACATATACATACAATCATGAAGCTACAAATGTCGCTTAATATCAAATTCACGCTACCTCGGGAATATCCCCGATGGGGAATTATCACCGAAGAGGAATTTATAAGTGATAAATGGATTGGTACTGCCAGGTCTCGATCCCTAGACACAGATACTTATCCAGCGACTCCAGTCGATGGTCTACCCACCGACGTGGAATTTATAAGTGATAAATGGATTGGTACTGCCGGGTCTCGATCCCTCGACACAGATACTTATCCAGCGACTCCAGTCGATGGTCTACCCACTGAGCTCAGTGGGTAGACCGTCGACTGGAGCCGCTGGATGAGTATCTGTGTCGATGGATTGAGACCTGGCAGTACCAATCCATTTATCACTTATAAATTCCCCTTCGATGATAATTCCCCATCGGGGATATTCCCGAGGTAGCGTGAATTTGATATTAAGCGACATTTGTAGCTTCATGAGTGTATATAAATCACGGTGTGATAAAAAATTTCATATATATATATATATATATATATATATATATATATATATATATATATATATATATATATATATATATATATATATATATATATATATATATATATATATATATATATATATATATATATATATAAATATATGCGTGTGTGTGCGTGGCATATGTTTGTTGTGTACTGGTATATAGGTGCACTTTAGTAGTTATTATACTGTCATACAACGCTGCTATAATTCTCAATTTCTTTCTAAGATGAAAAGCTGAAGCACATGTTCATCGATGGCCTTCGCTTGCTACTATAAGTTACTGACTAATCCATAATTAGAAGCAACCAAATCCCTCGTGCATTTCAAACTCGTAAACTTGAAACTAAAGTTAGCGTAACTAACTTTGAGGGAGTAACTTCATTCAAACTACTTACATATGAACGACATCCGAACATGACTCCAAAGGATCGCTCTTATTTTAGTGTTATCGAAGCAGCAGTCTCAATTCAGTCCTTTGTTCCAATCCATAATTAGGTGAGGATATCTGACAAATCAAACGAACACACTCACTCATACATGCCCTTTAACACACCCATTACTTGTATTTACATTTAATCAGAAGAGTAAATCACACAGAGCCATTCGCTCTGGCTCTTGGCACTTATAATGCTAACTGACAGAAAACTTAAATAACTGGGGTGCCCAACAATTACCCAATCATTACTTAAATCGGTTAATTGATACAAGAACTCAATAACTGGTTTGCCAAACAATGAGGCAATCACTAAGTAAATTGCTTGAGGGACTGATTGGTGCCTGAGGACATAATGGAGCAGATGGAGATAGGGCGTTATTCACGGCCTTTCTGTAACCGTGGAGATAGGGCTCATTAGCACTTAATAAATTAAAATAAAATAAACTTGTACAAAGGGAAATTGCCGAAGACTCGAGAAGTGTGACGTCAATTTACGATTAGGCAATTTACTGATTAACAATGACGATTTATATCGACAGTGAATAAACGGGTCTTAGAACACTGAAAAAAGAGGAACGGAAATCAGAATAAGAACAAAGGATGGGCCGAAGAACCTTCTACCCAGACTTTACCTTTAAATGTTGAGTGGAGATTTCGTGCATCAACGTCAATAGAGCCTCTATCAACTTGGGTTCTAATTGTACAGTCAGAGAGGCCTTGGATAAGGGGGCTTTCAGTCAGTACAAAGAAGTACGGAGGGGGAAGCCACGAGTGGCGTGCTTCCAATATGGTGTCCTCCCTGCGACTCTCTCGCTCGACCTGCATCGGCCTTTTATCCCCTCCCCAACCTGCTAGGTTCCAGTGCCTCGGGCATGTCAGGTGAGAGAGCTCACTGGTATGTGGGCCGTTCGACCTCTGCTTCTATGTCTCCCAGGAACAAGGTGTTACTCTGGAATAGAAGATCTTCGGCCAGAGATCATAAAGGTAAATTTAGAATGATCCTTTAGCAAGGCGTGGGAGGTGTGCAATGAAAACGTAATTGGGACCCGGACGAATCTATTGTCCTTTTTAAACTGGAACAACAAGGAGGGGCAGAAGGCTTGTCTCCTTGGTCTGAGATTGTCTTCCAAACGAAAACAGGGCGAGAAGACAAGCATTTATCAATACTTCGAACAAAAAAAAATTTGTGTGTGTGTGTATATATATATATATATATATATATATATATATATATATATATATATATATATATATATATATATATATATATATATATATATATATATATATATATATATATATATATATATATATATATATATATATATATATATATATAAGCAATAAGCTACAAAGGCCCTTTAATATCCAATTCGCCCTACCTCGGAAATAATATATTTTCATATTTGTTACCGAAGGGGATTTTTTTTTTTTTTTTAGTTGATAATAAGTTCGTCATCCTGTGGGCTCGAACCAACGAAAGACAAGAACTCAGGACTACAGTGACGCCCACGGGTCGACGAACTTATTATCAACTAAAAAGAAAAAAATTCCCCTTCGGTAACATATTTGAAAATATATTATTTCCGAGGTAGAGAGAATTCGATATTAAAGGACGTTTGCAGCTTAATGATTGTATATGAATCACGGTGATGTGATAAAAAGTCAGATATATATATATATATATATATATATATATATATATATATATATATATATATATATATATATATATATATATATATATATATATATATCATATATATATATATATATATATATGCTTAACGCTCCCTCCAGTAGCTTAAGCAATACATTTTTATCTGTATCACAAATATATGTACCCTCTTCCAACTTTTTCTTATAAATTCTACAGCTTTCCTGACTGGTACTTTCGTGAACAGTGACAAAATCAAAGCTAGCGAAATTAATTCTTATACACAAATACCATTAACTTCGTTAATCAAATGTATGTTGTAAACCAAGTGTGTTTTAGATACCTTTCCCACCCATTTTCCAATAATGTTAGCTAGGAGCCTCTGAAATCTTCTTTGTGGGGTTTTATAGAGGCAACAATCGCCCTTAGTAGCCATCCCTCTTAATGTATTCTGGGCTCCCATAGATATAGGATATTTCTGGACTCTTTTGTGAAACTAACTTCCATTTTAAACTTCTCTTATCTAATTTTTCCCTAATTCCTGTCGGTGCTTCCCTCACCTGTCTGTTGAAATTATTCTGTAGGACCCTCAAAAATGGATTTTAGGGCATTTCCGGGTACGTATTTTCATCCCCGAGCAGCTCAATCTTGTTAATGTAATAACTACGTAATCACCACAGTATCTGCCTTATTAGCTTTACATATCATACTTAACCTGTCAAGAGTTGTTTTCAATCTTTGCGGGAATTTGAACCTGTTCTGTCTCTACCCAACCCATAAAGCACCTCTGCAAAAAGTTGCCACATCCCTTTCTTTGTCTTTCTCAAATGCCCTCAATTCCCTACATAACTCAATAAACTCACAACCTAGCTCATGTGTTCAGAATAAATCTCTATATTCAGTAATCTAGTCTCAGCTGGCGACCTAATTGAGCTATGTTAAATTATCTGTCTTTTTTTGGGCAATTTTCAGCTTTAATTGAGAGGATTTCGTGGGTCTTAGGTTAAGCAAAGCAATAGAAATTCATAAAATTAATATTTAAACTCATCAGCCAAATGATCCACATAAATATATATATATATATATATATATATATATATATATATATATATATATATATATATATATATATATATATATATATATATATATATATATATATATATACACACACACACACATTCATATATATATGAAAAGCTTATAGGTCATAAGTATGCTATGAATTACAATACACAGTGAAGGTTGAATTAACAAGTGGGGAGGAAAACTCTACCAAAATCTTGGAGAGTATTTTTAGCTATCACCTGATCCATTTCCTCACCAAGTAAAATGGAGGCGTCAGGATTCTCGAAACATGGAATCAGGTGACGTGACTTCATATGTGCAGTTACCGGAAGTGTCCAGGTTCCGGTGGGGAACGTGCGTTTGTGCGTTTCTTATGGGTGGAGTCCCAAGGTGTGGAGGGATTAGATATGGGAAAAGGGAGTCATTGGAAGTCCAACACTGAATATTATTAAAAGTTTTCAGTGAAGACTTGTGGTTTGGGATTTATCATTCAAGACTGTGAATATTGCTTTTTGGAGGGTGGAACCACATTCAATTTCCCAGGCTGTAGAATTTTTTCTCCATTTTTATAATGTTTATGTTGTATACATATTTTATGAGTAACATGGGAGGAATTCCCATATCTTTACATTTATGTTTTTTGGGGATTAATGAGGAAATCGTTCGATTTCTTCGGATGTTTTGCTGAGAAAGAGGTTAAAAATGTACTCATTGGAAACGTGCTGGACTTTGACGTATTTTTACCTTGGCAAGTTACAGTACTGTATAAGACTACTGCATAATGTAAATGGTCTTTGGGAACTTTAATATTACATTTTAATCCATTCCTTATTTTTTGCAATCTAGTTACGTTAGATTTTGTCAAATAATTTAATTTTGGTGAAGCTTGTTTCACTGTGAACCTCCGCTACCAAGGCTACCAATGGATGGAATATTTCGACTTTGTAGTAACAGGTAGGCAATAAAATTTCTCATTACTGGGCTACATATATATATATATATATATATATATATATATATATATATATATATATATATATATATATATGAAATTTTTATCAATGGTTTACGTCAACTGGAGTCGCAGAATAGGCTTTCGTCGCGGGTTCGTGTCCCCACGATTCCAATTCATTTATCACTTATATAAATTCCCCTTCGGCGACAATTCTCCAACGGAGATATACCGAGGTAGCGTGAATTTCGATATTAAGCGACATTTGTAGCTTCATGATTGTATATATATATATATATATATATATATATATATATATATATGTATATATATATATATATATATATATATATATATATATATATATATATATATATATATATATATATATATATATATATATATATATATATATATATATATATATATATATATATATATATATATATATATATATATATATATATATATATATATACATATACATATACATATATATATATATATATATATATATATATATATATATATATATATATATATATATATATATATATATATATATATATATATATATATATATATATATATATATATATATATATATTACGTTGAATGTGAAATTCAGTAAAAAAAAAAGTTGTGATGGCGGTGACAATGCCTTAACATTTCCATTATGTCATTAACAAGTATGATGACCAGGTAAATCTGTAAACTGCTGTTTTCATTTATTTATTGATATTCTGTAAGTTAGCCATCTCCTTAATTATCAGAGGACCCCTAAAATAAGGTATTTATGGTTTGCTCATATTTTCGGTGGGAACCTTTTTATATCCCTTTTTAATAAAATCAATTTTTCCTGCAGAGTCTAACATATATCGACTCACTTTCATTAGAATTCTCATACATTTATCTTAGTACCAGAGGTAAATAAAAAAGTTATTAGTTTCTGTGGAGCAGTGTATACTCGTGCTGTGCATTTGGAATATATTCGACAAGGAAATGAAAAATGGGTAACAAAACTTCAGCACACTGGTTCTTTGGCTGATTGTAAAAGTTAAAACTGCAGGCTCATATTAGCAACTTAATGGACTGCAAAATATCCAATCATTTTCGTTGAATGATATTTTAAGAGGCGTTGATGGCATTTTTTGGGCTTCAAAATGTTTTTTATTTTGTTTGTTTCCTTACTTGTTTGCTAAATAAACTGTGATCTTGGAATACTGTTTGAACGCAAAATATCTTAATATTCTTATCTTCTTTGTCTTCTCAAAATTACAAGCGATAGATATACAAACGACAATAGGATCGTGAGAATCAGTCATAGATATAACTAATTTCCGTCTAAGACGTATTATATAACTGTGAGAATCATTATTTCGAATAACAACTTATTGCAAAAGGATGTCTAATGAAACTTATTCAACAGGATAATCTATGAAAACAGAATAGATTTTACAAAGAAACCAAAGTTCTGTCTTCATTTGTTTTTCGCCCGAGTGCATGTGTTTGTGTATTGGACGGATCCTATTTCCCTGTGCATATGACTTAAAAGTTCATCAATCAGTGAACAAATTTCTTCTTTTTTCAGTTCTAAATAATATCCCATATTCATCTCCGATTCTGATCCCTTGCACAACAATTGAACAATCATATTAGTAAAGATATTGGTAACACGAGTCTCATTTAATGAATGGAAGAAAGGCTTCCATTCAGTTCATATGTATAAACTCTTCATTTCGAAATTATTGTCATGAATCATGTTTGCTGTGCTGTCTTTGATTCGCCTCTCTTTTGTTTCCTTGAATGAGTTCAGTTAATTTCCTCCAATAAACATCCTTTGGCCTTTGACGTCCAAGTTGTTTATGAAGTCTATTTAAATGTCCATCATGATCTACAATTAGCAATCTGCACCGGTTTGGATTTCCATTGTCTCCAAAGCGCGTCTTTACTACAAAGAGAATTTTATCTTCCACATGACAATGGCTTGCGAATGCTGCCCGCCCTCAATTATGAAGTGTTGTCTCATCTGGGAAATTACATGCAGAGTTATTTAGAAGTGTTCTTTCCAACCGATTTTTGGTTATATGTTGCCTTTTATGTAA
>JANJGK010006413.1:0-10000 GCA_039081455.1 Macrobrachium rosenbergii
CGCTGAAATTTCCGTTGCGTGTGTGTTTTTTTTTACTCTGCGATGTACACTCACTTTTAATGGCTTCCCGTGATATTTTTGTAATTATGCTGTTATCTTTCAAAATAATTTTTCTCATTTTTTTTTATCTCAGTTTCTCTCCATTTTGAGTTCTGCGTAATCTTCTTCAATGACTGTTTTGAATATCCATTTTTTATTGATTTCTTCGCAATTCTGCTGCTAGATTTTTTCCTTTTTCCGAGTAGATAGTGCCCTTATTGAAACAGACATTGTCTTTTCATTTGTAGTTTGTCACAGCTTATCAATTTAAATATTTGTTTAAATAAACTAGAGAAATGACCTTCATTATTGTCCACAGCAAGTGTCTTGATCGCGTTTTACAACGTCAGTTAACTTTAAAAAAATCTTTAGGATAACATACATCAGCATCAATAGGAAAAAATTCTTCCCTCTACGGACATTTTATTTTAGAATATCCAAGATACAACTCTATGTTACATAAATGGACCTCCACGAATTACATTCTCCCAATTAATGTAATTAACCCTCGCTAACGGAGCTGAATCAAAGAAACTATCTCCATCTACCTATTCCGGTGGAGTGATCGCTGGCACAGTGATCTTCCCGAGACCTAATATCAGGAATAACAAATCTCGCTGAGGAAACAGACTTGTTGTGCGAGACCCCATTTCACGCAACTATTTATACTCGCCTTCAGAATACAAGGAGAAACAGAAAGATGGTTATCAGGGATATGGCCTTTGGAGCACTGATAGGTTCTGCTTTAGTCTAGAGCGAGAGAGAGAGGGAGAGAGAGAGAGAGAGAGAGAGAGCGAGAGAGAGAGCGAGAGAGAGAGAGAGAGATCTTCCACACACGGGAGAAGGGGAGAGAAAAAAATCTTGTTTTGTTCTTATCTCTTGCTAAGATAGCTGGATGGGAATATTGTCTTACAATTGGCGACACTGATAGCCTTTGTTGCAGAAGAGAAAGAGCTAGAGAGAGAGAGAGAGAGAGGGAGAGGAAGGGGTTTTGTATTTCTCTTATCAGTTCCTAGGATGCCCAGATAGCCATTGTTACTGTTACTTGTTCCCTTCTTATCAGGAAGCGGGAGGTCACTGGTCACAACCCAACAGTAAGCAATAGCCGTTCGATCTCTGTAAGGTGGGTCTTTTTGCTACTGCTATTACTGCTGCTGCTGCTGCTGCTACTGCTTCTTCTTTCAGCAGGCAAGAGGAAAGGGGCAGGGGCTCAGAAAGGATTGCAGGGGAAGGAAGGGGAATGAACGGAAAATAGATTAAAAGGAGGAAAGATTAAAGCAGAGTCAAGGGGGAAGAGGTTAGGGTAGAAAGCGGATATGGATTTTTGAATATAAGTCGTTTTGAAATTTGAACAGCTGAGAATACGGGGAGGGGGGGAAAAAGGGAGAATGTTTGGCAAAAGATGTTTCCACGCACGAATTTAAAAATGCAAGTGGGTATATAGAATGTTGTTCATAACTTTCGGAAAACGCATAAGAGTAAGTTAGGAATATTTACATTATTTGTAACCCCTGAGCTCCTGGTCAGGTTTTTTTAAAAATGAAAATTGAACATTTTTTTTTTACAGAGGGATTAACTAGAGCTGAATTCTGGAACCACTGAAATTGAAGCTAGTTATACATAATATGGCATGCTAAATCTTATCGAGTATATATGTACCTATATGTGTGTGTATATGTATGTATGTATGTATATCTTTATTTACGTATGTTGATGTAACTGGCAGTTAGATGAGCTATTAAGCGAATAGGTACTAATTTCCTAGTGGTAGAAAGCAATTTTCTGCCTTGGCGTGGTCAAGAATCCTGTGTGCTTGTAACTCAACGCATCTTGGATGCGAGTTCAAATCCGCTCAAGAACTTGATCTTATTCTCACGTTACTGCCAGCTGTATGTGAGAATCAAACCTCAGTTCTCGAACAGAATTTCAACTCCGGTGAATGTACCTGTTGTTTGCTGCAAGCATACTTGTATACTTTTACAGGAAGCGCTATAGTATGCCAATATAGACAGCAAAATAATTCACATATATCACGTGACTATCTGTGGGTCTTGAAGATGGAGGTAGCAATCATATCTATCAATAATCAAAGTAGAATATCTGTATCATCTTCCGTTGAAATTGAATGTCATTTTTCCGTGCAGTTTGTGACACAGAGCGTTAGGGACTGTAACAGGTTACTGATATTCTTAAAACTGGCTCAGTTTACTTTTCCATGTTTCTCAAATTGTTTTCCACTAAGATATACCAGCTAAGACGTACCAGAGATTTTTCATAACTTTAACAGTAAACAAGGAAAGGTTTTTCTCATCAGTGTATGTGGTACCACAATAGCTATGCTTTCGTTCGCTTGTTTCTTAGCAACTCAAAATCAGGATGATGAGCTCTGTGGACTTACATCATTCAAACTATCTATAAAGGTACAAGCACATGTTCTTCTGATGAATTCTATTTTGGCAATACAGTGGCTAAAAATAACAGAAAATGCTTTATTAAATACCCATAATTTTTTTACATTAGCGGGCCAGGCCTGCTGTTCATTTTTAGCTCCAAAAGGTTTTGGCAATCACACTGAAAATTGGATTCCCATCAGACACGTAAGGGTTATTTATTTATTTATTTATTTTTTTTTTTTGCAAGTGCCTTGCGATAACGAGATTTTTATCATTTAATGCTGGCTGTGTGAATAATTCTTTTTATTCCTTTGCTTATTTAAGACTTTTTATGCCCATTGCTGGTCATACTTGTCTCCTAAAGTATGTTAGTGTTTTGACTCCGTATCCTTTTGTTATGTTTCACTAAGTCTTCCATACTTCGACAGTCAGTATCCCACCGACTGGAAAATTCAGTAACGCCAGGACTTCCTGGCAATTGTTGTCCTTCTGCTGATCCAGCGAGGCTTAGTTTTTCAAAGAGTTCGTATTGCATTTGTTTCAAGGTTCAGCTCCAGATAAATTATGTCACGCCTTTTGCAAGTCTCACCAAATCTAGTTTCTTGAGCAGTCTATATCTATTTTGCGTTTCATATCAGTCCCAGTAATGCTTTTTATTTATTTATTTTTATTTTCTTATTGTCATTTTTTTTTTTGGGTGGGGGGGATCGTGTTTATTCCATCTGCTTCAAGTATCAGCAACGTTTAGCGCTTTTAGGCGAGATCCTGTAATGTTGATTTTTAAGACAGTCCATATTATTTCTTCTGCAAGTCCCAACAAGGCATCTTTTTTGTTAAGCAGTCTTGTTCTCATCTACATCAAAACCCAAAAATCGTTGTCCTGTAAACAGTCAATTTCCCTTCGTTGTAAGTTTCAGTAGCAATTTTCCAAAGAACAACTCCATTCGTTGCAAAGACAAGACTTTCTTTTAATCTAGTTTCCAAGTCAAGAAAGCTCCAACAAAGGTTAAATTTTATGACCGTCTCCAGCCAATCTTTTATTTTTTATTATTTGTGGGCAGTTTTTTTTTATTTTATCCCATCATAATTCTAATTTCCCGTGTTGTGAATTATTGCCAAGGAATGATTCCTAACTCTCGGGAATATTAATGGATGATAGATCCGGGTGCTTTGTCTTCTCTAAGGGCTCTGTCGTTTGAAATGGGGAAATTATGGCTAGTTTCCCCTCTGTTGGTAAATGAGACAGTGATGTATTGTGGCGTAGCAGGAGAATTATCGCTGTTTAGATGGATATTTTTAAACAAATAATTACGGTTGGCAAATGATTAGATAGGCGAGGAGAATGTTAATGAAGTTAATGTTTTTAGTGTAAAAAATTTAATATAATATTGGTTCAATAATTATTCACTAATTGTTAATTGAAGATCATGTACTGGAAGTTATTTATATTCTTCATAGTTTGTTCGGTTTACCAAAATATTCGCTAATCGAGGACGTTTTAATCATGACTGTTTGTATAGCATCGTTTTAAACGTGTTTTGTATACAATTATGGTTACCTGAAGAATAAAAGAACAAGGCATTTGTTGGAAGTTTGTTTTCATGTTTTCTGAAGGCTTTTTGTATACATTGGGATTAGCTAATAAATAAGTAAATGAGGCTTATAAATAAAGATTTTTTTTTATGCTTCACTAATAATTTTCATATTTCAGTTTAAGTACTACCAATTTAAACATCGTTTTTGAATGAAGCATATACGTATGTATATATATATATATATATATATATATATATATATATATATATATATATATATATATATATATATATATATATATATATATATATATATATATATATATATATATATATATATATATATATATATATATATATATATATACATTTATTCTGTGTCTAACTTATAAAGTTCAATATGAAGAACTGAATAAAACGCAACCCATAACATTTTTTTTAAACGGTCGAAATGTAAGGATATTGAAGAACATATTTTTGTTTGCAATTTTTTCATCATTCGTCGACTAAACGATGTTTACTTTCAATTTAGTCCTTTGGTATGAGTGTTTGTGTAACGGCGGGTATTTCCCTTTGGAGCGTTTAGTTTTAGTTTTGAGTTTTAAGTTTTTTTTTTTAGGTTTTTTCAAGGATTTGGAAAAACGAAAGGTTCGAAAATGTCGGATTTCTCGTAGCTAAAGGTTCATCATGTTGGATTTTTATTAAATTGTCTTTGTTTACAGAATATTAAGGCAAACCGAATCTAAAACAAAACAAGTGAAAATTGAGCTGAAGTGTCTTCGGCGCAATCGAGTTTTTTGTACAGCCACGGCACATAATACTCAGCCACGGTCCGGTAGTGGCCTCAGCCACTGCCCATGAAATTCTTAGCCGCGGCAAGTGAAACTCAGCCACTGCCCGGTGGTAACCTGTATTGTTGGTACCTATAGCAGGTGCCGGACGTACGATTATGGGTAACTTTAACCTTCAATAAAATAAAAGTTACTGAGGCTAGAGGGCTGCAATTTGGTATGCTTGATGATCGGAGGGTGGTTGATCAACATACCAATTTGCAGCCCTCTAGCCTCAGTAGTTTTTAAGATCTGAGGGCGTACAGAAAAAGTGCGGACGGACAGACAAAGCCGGCACAATAGTTTTCTTTTACAGAAAACTAAAATTATAAGAAGATTAAAAATAACTCAGTTAAAGAAATATCTCGTTCAACTAATTACTGTATTAGTAATCCATAATTAATGTAAATTACTGAAAAATAGAAAAATATCTTCATTCAAATTCTTAGTGATCATCATTAAAATGATCACTAAGAGTTTGAATGAAGTTATTTTTCTATTTTTCAGTACTTTAGCGAATGTTTAGTTAAACCATATTGTAAGAAGAATAAAAATAATTCGGTTAAAGATGGCGTTCAACTAATCGATAGTAAATCATAATTATGTAAAATAATTAAAAAATATAAAATAGCTTCACTGAAATTCCTAACTGCATTGAAATTCCTATTTCATATCCAGTTGTGTTTTCTATCGCGCTCTTACCATGATCGAAGAAGCGGAATGGGTATATGACTGTCAGTCGATTGTTGCGGGACGCCGCCTGATTATGCTGAAAGAGAGGTATGGTCAGTAATGGCTCTAGACACAGTATAGGTCATCATATCCTATTTATTTTTTTTTTAAATAACGATCACGTCATAATAAGAGATTATCTCTCTCTCTCTCTCTCTCTCTCTCTCTGGATTTCTTTAATTGTCGCGTCTCATCATAACTCGCTGTTGAAAGTTTAAGTAGGTAGGCCAGCGATCCTTTCACGTAGCCTACCTTGATTGATTGTTTGAAGCATGTAACCTGGCGTCACTGTTTTAAAAACTATGTTGAATGTAATCGCCCTCCACACGTTACTCATAACTTTTTTTTTTTGTGTTGGGTCACAGGGGTATATTGCCGTCATTACACCTCAAGCGGTGCACTGTAGGCATTACTTAATGTTCTTTGTAGCGTCCCTTCGGCCCCTAATTGCAACTCCTTTCATTCCTTTTACTGTACCTCCATTCATATTCCCTTCCATCTTACAATGCACGCTCTCCCAACAGTTGTTTCATAGTGCAACTGCTTCGAGGTTTTCCACCTGTAACACCTTTCTTTTAACTCTCAATTTCCCTTACAGCGCTGAATGACCTCATAGGTCCCAGCGCTTGGCCTTTGGCCTAAATTTTACATTACATCCCATTTAACAATTTTCCTTTTCATAAAAATTCACTGTAGGATATTTTTATGATTAAGACATTACTTATCTGTAGAGGAAGAGAGGGAACGGAAGAAAAGAAAGCACAATGGCCGGTTTTAATGGTTAGCCAATATTTACTTTAAAATCTCTCTCTCTCTCTCTCTCTCTCTCTCTCTCTCTCTCTCTCTCTCTCTCTCTCTCTCTCCAGCCTGGACAATTCCCTCTAAATTCTCTCCGTCCCAAATCATGGTGGGTCATTTCTTATCCCTAATGACGTACCATTGCCAGTCTCTTTATGACGTTCAATAGGAGTCGTACAAACGACCCGGCTTCTTTTAGCCCTCTGAAATCCCATCTTTTCTTCCCTTATTTTTTTCCCCCTCTCATCTGTCCTGTTTTTTCCCCAACATAGTTCTTCCAGGATGTAAGGCGTCTGGACAAAAACTAAGGAAGATTGTGGGTGGTGGGTGTGGGGTAGGGAGGAGGCAGGGAGGGGGCGGGGGTTAGTTTAGCGTACGGACCGTAAGGGTGGGGACGGGGAGCTAATATTAATAACTTTAAGAAGTCAGTTAGCTTTCAGTTCCTCCGATTCAGCAATCACTACATCAGTTGAAAAGAGGATTTCTGAGACACAGCGAACGAGACTCGGTCTTCTTCTTCTTCTTCTTCCTCTTATTCTTCTTCTTCCCTGATGGACGATAAGAGAGATGGCGCATATATTTCTCTTATTCAGATGTTGATAGAGCTTTCCTGCCCACTTCCCCCCACCCCCCCACACCCCACCCTTCCAGGGGGGTTTTATGGCTATTTTTGATTAAGTGCGCCACCAGAAATATTGTTCTGGCATTTAGAAATTCCACCCCCCCCCCTCCCCCAAGCTTTTTTCCATTTATTGGACGTGACTTTTATTCATTTTAAGTTGGCATTTCTTGGAAAAGAGAAGATGAAGTTGGTTTATCAGTCAAGGAGTTCAAAAGCTTCTTGGGGTAATTATGCGTAAGCTGGAAGTGAGATTATTCTCGTATGGTGTTTATCAAGGAAAATAATTTTGCTTAATTACTGTGAAATAATAGATCATATATTTCTTGTTTTTTGAAAGGAATGAGACCTGTTATGAAACTATTAAGTAATGCAATGGTTAAGTTTTATTTTTTTTTAATATGTTCAGACCTCGAAATTCATTGTAGCCTTTGATTACAAACTCCCTCATAAAAGCAAACACAATATATAAACTCTATATATATATATATATATATATATATATATATATATATATATATATATATATATATATATAAAATATATATACATATATACACACATATATAAACACACACAAACACAAGGCTGCACCACACCTTGGGAACAACCTACACCCAGTGGGAATGCCCCCTTATATGACCACCAAGATTTGATACTGTGCTTTTTTTACAGGAATTGTGGAAGAGTGACAGCGAACTTGATGTCTGAGTGACTGGAGACGTGATGGCTAAATGCATTATGTCCACTCACACCCTTACAATTTTCTAGAAAGGCGTAGGTTTGAATACTGATCTAGGCAGGTTTACTTGCGCATACTTCGCTTTGATTTAAGTTACTCTCAGATTGTGGTGAATTAATATGAATGGGTTGTTTTGGCTACTATATATATATATATATATATATAATATATATATATATATATATATATATATATATATATATATATATATATATATATATATATATATATATATATATATATATATAGATATAAATATGTATGTAATATATATATATATATATATATATATATATATTATATTATATATATATATATATATATATATATATATATATATATATATATATATATATATATATATATATATATATATATATATGCGCCATTAAACTGAACATCGATCAGCAAAGTAGGAATATGAATTAAAAGCATCACAGAATTATTTTCGCTCGTGGGACCGTTTCAATTAGCCTGAATTTTGGAAAAGGAATAAGGTCTTTCATATCAGCCGCGATGTAATATGTATTAATTTGGCTGGGCGTCATTATTCATTTTACATATTTTCAAATGCATTAGTTGCAACCTGCGTATATATAAGTAATTTTTTTTAATGTGTACTCAGGCTTGGAGATAAGCACAATAGCAAACAAACATACGCACGCGTGCACGAAGACATGTAAATAAAAATATAAATAAAATATATACTTATGTGTATATATACACATATATACACATTATACACATATTTATATATATACACATATACATTATATATATATATATATATATATATATATATATATATATATATATATATATATATATAAAACTCAATTACATTCTTATCAGTCATGAAAATATAATATGATGATGATGTACTTCGTAATGAAAGCTGAGGATGAAAAATAGAAGGGGAGAGGGGATCCAGTAAATGGTGATTATATCTGTCACAGGATAATATAAAGTATATTTAGGTATTTATTCAATGTCCCACGTAGCCCTTTATATCGTTGCCTTGTCTGTTCTGCGAACTGTGAACTAACCAGTTATTTTATCCTACAAATTTGTAAGCACCATTTACCATATTTACTTTTTTTTTCATTTTTTATGCACACCGTCTAGTCAAATGTAAACATATGCCCCAGGCATATTTTACCAAATAAATTCATACCCCCCAGATTCACTGTAATCTTAAATATATTATATGTGACTTTGGTCCGTATGCTATCTTTGGTAATATATCCTTCAGTACTATGAATCAATTATGCAATTAAAACGCGGACGTGTTGTCAGCAAATGTTCTCTTGGGAAGTTCATGCTACGGTCATGGAGCAGTCCCATCAGGGATATGTAGCAATTCTGACCTGTGAAGTTTATGGCTTCTGGAGCCTCATTATAAACCCATTGCTAGATCAATAACACAACGCTCCAGCAGAGTGTTGCAAATTTCGTCTGTTTACAAGGTTTGGCCTGCTCAGTTTGCGACCAAAGAAAACTCTGTTTGTAGATCTTTGGGCCATCTTGAATTTTGGTGTTGATCCGTCAAGGAATCAATGTTCGGTGTATTAGATTGTGTCCGTGTCAGTCTTATAAAATTTTTGTATTGGATGTAAATGGGGTTTATGATCATAATAACGACTGAATTGCCCATGAAAAGTCATAAGCTTTTATGGAAGGTCTAAGATTCTTGAATTCACCATAACTGTACATTTATTCCTTGAAAAGAAGACGAAGATTATTACTAATTTGTATAAATTCATTGATAACCTGTACTGAGGCATCTAGTTCTTGAGCGTAAGCATTCAGTCACGCCAACCTCTAACTCTCTCAATTCTTCTTCTTCGTTCTCTCTCCCGTTTTATCACTTCTTCTCTCCCCTTCTTTTCATAAGGGGCTCTTTTATATCCCGACTCATAAACACGGATTCGAGCCGTAGTCAGGGAGGCGTAAAATTCTTTTAAAATGAGATATATAAAGTCTGTTGCCGAAAACGCGCAGCACCAGGTTTGGAGAATGGGACCTTTACCACCTTACACCCCCCCCCTCCCATGGTTCAAATACCCAAACCCCCTAATCCTCCCTCCCCCCCCCCCTTTTCCCTTCCGGTCCTATCTCCTTTCTGAGAAGTTTCACCTCTTGCCCATCCATTCTTACCACCTCCTCCCCCCTCACCCCGTGTCTCCCAACAACCTTGCACCTTCTTTGACCTATCCCCATCCGTCCATGCACCCACCCCTAAAGCCCCATAGCACCCCCCCCCCTACCAATATTCCAGCTACCCAACTAACTATAGATTTTGAGTTCCATCA
>JANJGK010006413.1:17500-37568 GCA_039081455.1 Macrobrachium rosenbergii
AAAAGATAAATTAATGTCTTAACAAGTAATGTTCATGGATTCAGGGAGAATGTAAGCAGTTGGCGAATTCCAAAGATTAGTAAATGCAGGCAAGAGCAAGTGAACAATCATCTACGTCCGCCATGAAGTCTTCTTCCAGATGAAGAACACCCTGGTTTTCTTTCTGGCTTTTCCTAATAACCTGTAATGAAAATGTTTCAATAAATTCTAAATTACCTGTTGGGCTACAGATGTTTTTCCTTTGGAATAACGGATATCTGTTTATCAAGTTTATTTATTTAGATGTAGAGGCCAATTGGGTGGGCATCCCAGGGCCCACATGGAACCCAAACCAGATGAATACAGAGAGAAATGAGGGGAAAAACGTTGGGTTTTAACCCTCAAGGAAATAGTCGATGTTTCTCATGATGGATTGGAAGGGTCCGTCAGTCAGGGAAAACGGAACCAAAAAAAGTAAGTACTTTTCAAACAACTAACGGGTCTTCCTTATCAGTCTTGCCTTTATATATATATATATATATATATATATATATATATATATATATATATATATATATATATATATATATATATATATATATATATATATATATATATATATATATATATATATATATATATATTACTAAAAGGACCTCATTCAAACTGGATGGTATTTAATGGAGTTTTTATTCAAAAAGTTACAAGCTTTCTTGGACAAACAGTCCACATTATCAAGTATCCGTACCTTTGTCCAAGAAAGCTTGTAACTTTTTGAATAAAAACTCCATTAAATACCATCCAGTTTGAATGAGGTCCTTTTAGTAATTCTACTAATGCACAGAACAATTGTGTATGTGATAAAGTTAATATATATATATATATATATATATATATATATATATATATATATATATATATATATATATATATATATATATATATATATTGCGTAAATGTATTCTCAAAATAGTTGTTTTTGACATAACAATTATCAGTGTGTTATTGATCCTTTGAGGTCAAAAGTATCATGCTTCACATAAAACCTTTTAATCTGGATCAACGCATTGATTCTTTAATGGGAATTGCTATCAGTCGACATGTTTGGAAAATTTGTCATTTTTATATAAATTCTAATATCTAAATCTTGTCTGTTTTAGAGTATCGTAAAGACTGACTCTTGGACTTTATTGAGTGAATTATTTTCGAAATAATAAATATACATACACATGTAATTTTAATAACCACAGTACCCTCTCAACTTCTCGTATTCTTCACACTCTTTAGATAAGCTTGTCTCTACAAAGCCTTAGATACAAATGCAAGAATAGGAAATAATTCGGTGTCCACAGTACGGTTTGAAGCCTCATCCAGAGTATTCAGACGAACGTTGTCGACCTCGTTCGGATACTCTGGATGCAGGTTCGAAACCTCCTACGGACATGAGGATTACTTCCCATTCTTGGATTTAGATCTAAGGCTTCAGGGAGAACTCGAGAACTAAGAGGGGACTGTGGCTATTACAATAATATACGTGTCTGGTACAAAGGGCTCACTAGATCATATATGTGTGTGTGTGTATATGTATATATATATATATATATATATATATATATATATATATATATATATATATATATATATAATATATATAATATATATAATATATATATATATATATATATATATATATATATATATATATATATATATATATATGTGTGTGTGTGTGTGTGTGTGTGTGTACATATATATATATATATATATATATATATATATATATACATATACATATATATACCTATGTATATTATGTGTATATATATACATATATATATACATATATACACACGTACATAAATACATGCATACATACTAATTTAAGTGTGTTGTAAGAACGTGTATACTAAGAGTATCATCATGAACGGTAAAATCTACGTAGGCGCCTGTGCACGAGCAAGCCATGATTTCCAGAGAGTCCTTGGACTTGCCCCCTTTGCTTAAAGAATCCATTAGGGTTTCCAGAAATAGCCATTCCAGCCGCCCAAGAAAGAGGCCTTTGCTTCGCGACAACAGACTCTTTATATTAGATTCTCTTGCAAGAGGTGTCTTCTCCCTTTAAGGCATTCATTGTAGATAATGAGAATATGTTGTTTTTTTTGGTTTGAAGTATTTTTAGTTTTCTGTAAAAGAAAACTATTGAGATGGCTGTTTGTCTGTCCGCCCGCCCTTTTTTTTTTGTCCGCCCTCAGATCTTAAAAGCTACTTAGGCTAGAGGACTGCAAATTGGTATGTTGATCATCCACCCTCCAGTCATCAAGCTTACCAAATTGCAGCCCTCTAGCCTCAGTAGTTTTTAATTTATTTAAGGTTAAAGTTAGTCATGATCGTGCGTCTGGAACAACAACACAGGACACCACTGAGCCATGGCTAAGAGTTTCATGGGCCGCGCCTGAGAGTTTCATGGGCCACGGTTGAGAGTTTCATGAGCCGCGGCTGAGAGTTTCATGGGCGGTGACTGAGAGTTTCGTACAGCATTCTACGCTGTACAGAAAACTCGATTGCGCCGAAGAAACTCTGGAGCATTTTTTACTTGTTTTCTTAACAGTTAATTATGGTAATATTAGCTTTTCATTATCATCATTGGAAGTGTGATTGTAATCAAATGTCATTATCTTACAAGGAAAAAAAAATGAGGCTTAAGGAATGAATTTGACAACGCAATCATTTAGAAAATGAATATGGAAATGCACGGTACATCCATTTGGCGGAACCAATATTATAGCTTTATACTTTCATGTTTTCTGTGATTGCTTCTATAAAGATTAAGATTATCTTAATTATGTAACACTTCTGATATTAAGATGTGTAAGTGGACACTGTTGTTTACATAACTAATTGATATCACTAGCAACATTAGCAGTTATTTTTTATTAATATTGTTCTAGTATTGTTAAAGCAGCTATTTCTAAATCTCCTACAAGTAATATTTTCCGGGTATTTTGCATTTTGCTTATGAATTGTTATCATGATCAGTGCACACAAACTAGGCAGTGTAACTATATTAATATTAATATATATATATATATATATATATATATATATATATATATATATATATATATATATATATATATATATATATATATATTTGTTTCTCCTCGCAAGTTCTTTTCTTTAAATGACTCAACGTCCTACGTACCTTACCCTGTTTATGAAACGCCATAAAACGCATTTGCATTTTCTTTGTAATTTTAATAGCTTTTTATCTATCTTTCTCTCAGTTCCCGCCTGCTTTACATAACTTGCCTTAGTCTTGAGAGAGGAACTGTTCTCTTAATATCTATAAATAATCTTTGTTTCATTTCGTAATGTCTCCGGAAAGAATCTTGCCGTTTTCATAATAACATGAATGGCTTCTATCTTAGTCTCACGTATCTTAATGTCTTAAAAGCGTCTTTCATGATCTTAGAATATTACACATTTTTCTTATAATCTAAAGTAGAATTCCCTTATTCTCTCTTTTCGTTCATTAATATCTTACATAGCTTTTCCCGTATTCTTAATAAATTGACTATATTTTCTTCTGATATTGAATAGCTTAGCTATTATTTTTGTTGTTGATTCTTGATATCCTAGATTTTTTGTACCATAGCCTTAAGAATTACCTATATTATCTTCTGACATTAAATAGCTTGCGTATTATTCTTTTGTGTTGATTCTTGATATCTCAGATATATTCTCCCAAAGTCTTTAGAAATTACCAATTTTTTGTCTTTATTATCAAATTGCTAATCTTATATTCTTTTTTGTTGATTCTTATTATCTTACATATCTTCTCCCATAGTCTTGAGAAAATACCTATTTTTTTCTACAATTTGTAATAGCTTATTCTTTATTCTTTCTTGTTGTGTCTTGATATCCTAAATATCTTCATCCATAGTCTTAAGAACTTACTTATTTTTTCCGACATTCTAAAATAGTCTTTAAAAATTGCCCATTTTTTCCTGATAGTCTTAAGAAATCATCTATTTTTTTCTTTAATTTAAGATAGCTTATTCCTCATTCTTTCATGCTGTCTCTTGATATCCTAAATATCTTCATCCATAGTCTTAAGAACTTACTTATTTTTTCCGACATTTTAAAATAGTCTTAAGAAATTGCCCATTTTTTTCCTGCAGTCTAAAATAGCTTATCCTTTACTCTTCCTTGTTGTTCCTTAATGTCTTACACAGCTTCTCCCATAGTCTTAGGAAAAGATCCCCAGATATCCTTTTACCAAAGCCCCAATCAAACTCGTCCCTCTCCTCTCCGACTGAAAGGATATCCGTTGGCCATACGCCAGTCCCATGACGTAGACATCACAAGTAAACAAACCGGAAAAAGGACTCAAAACAAAGAAAGTCAATAAGAAGTAAAAACTAAAAAAAAAAAAATGAAAATAAAAAAGATACGAACCGCTTAATGTTGCTCGGAGATAATACTCTAAAACTCTTTCGAAGACCTTTTATAACCCAAGGAACTTTATCACGAGAAGAGGCACCTTTGGAGAGAGACTCGAGAGAGGACGGTGTTGGGATGAAAGAGAGAGAGAGAGAGAGAGAGAGAGAGAGAGAGAGAGAGAGAGAGAGAGAGAGAAGGTAAGGGAGATTAAAGCAAGGACGGGAGGGAGAAGGAAGAGAGATGCAAAGCAAAGAGGAGATAGATAGATAGATAGAGAAGAATAGGAACACGGAAAGGAAAAGATAGATGGATGGGGGAACTGGAAGGTACGAGAATGATGAGGAAAAGAAAGAGAACAAAGGAGAGAGAAAAGAAGAAGAAAGGCATGAAGAAGTAGAAATAGAAAAAAACATAAGAGGAAAAAAGAAGCAACAGGAGAAGCACTGTAGGCATAATGGTAAGACAAAAAAGAATAAATAGAAAAAGAATGTGGAATGGTAAGAAGTAACGGGAAGATAAAAAAAAAAAACAACAGAGGAAAATGTATAGAAAATATAACAATATCAGTAATAGGTAAACCCAGGCATACTTTTAAATAAAATGAACATCAGCAAATTGGAGAGAAATGACAAGTAAAAAATGCGCCGAAGTTTCTTCGGCGCAATCAAGTTTTCTGTACAGTTATAATACTGTATAAAACTCTCAGCCGCGGCCCATGAAACTTTAAGCCACAGCCCAGTGGTGGCCTGTGTTGTTGACACCTGTAGCGGTTCCAGACGCACGATCATGGCTAAATTTAACCTTAAATAAAGTAAAAACTACTGAAGCTAGTGGGCTGCAATCTGGTGTGTTTCATGATTGGAATGTGGATGATCAACATACCAACTTGCAGCCCTCTAGCCTTAGTAGCTTTTAAGATCTGAGGGCGGACAGAAAAAGTGTGGACGGACAGACAAAAAGCCATCTCAATAGTTTCCTTTTACAGAAAACTAAAAAAAAATGGAGGGAATTGAAAAAAATTGACAGAAAAAGAGAGAGAGAGAGAGAGAGAGAGAGAGAGAGAGAGAGAGAGAGAGAGAGAGAGAGAAACGTCTCAATAGCACAATACCCATTACTCTGGAAGCTTCATGAGATTACAAGTTTTTCGATATATCTCCTCAGAGCAATTTGGTGGGATATTTACTACTTATATTTTCCCCCGTTTTGGAGTTCTTTTTATTTACACTGTCGTCTCCTTCTTGCCCAAAGGAACTTTTAAGAATTATGGAGTCGAACGGAGAGAGGGGCAGCAGCATTTAGTAGATCGCTTTCGGATATTTTTCGAAACAGAGGCAGTGTATATGGTGTAATATATATATATATATATATATATATATATATATATATATATATATATATATATATATATATATATATATATATATATATATATATATTTATATATATATATATATATATATATATATATATATATATATATATATATATATATATATACAGTATATACAGTATACATATATATATATATATATATATATATATATATATATATATATATATATATATATATATATATATATATATATATATATATATATATATATATACAGTATACATGTATATATATGTGTATATATATTATATATATGTACATACATAGCCCATATGTATACATGTATATATACGTATATATGTGTGTCTGTGTGTTTGTTTTGGTATGTGTGTGTGTGTATGTGGTGCTTGACCATTGATTTTGCACGTAAAATTTTAATGCTGTCAAAAGTCAGCCACAGACAGCCCTTCAATATTAAATCTCAACATTCATTATGCAGAGACAAGCAGAAATCCAACATGGTTTTACTCGTTAGCGTTTCATAAGTTGGTAACTCTTGGTTATTATAAATGACCATTAACATACCCCAACAGGATTCGAGCCCATGCTTATTATGGGGTTTGATGATGGATAAGAGTTACATAACACACTCTGCTATCAAGAGAGTAGTGAGCTGATGTCGAGACTGATAAACATATTCCTGTCGAAGTTAGAGACGTTTTTTTTATTTAAATGTTACATTTCTAATTCAGGCTCTGTACTTAGAATGAAAATTCACCCGTCTTCATCAAAAAGGGGAAACGCTGATTTAGTAAAATGGATGGTACCTTGGTTTTATATCAGTTAATCTTACTGTTGTGAAAATAAATTCAATAAATTTGCCTTATACTATGTGACGGCAAAACTTTCAGTCATGCACACACACACACATATATATATACATACATACATACACACATACATATATATATATATGTGTGTGTGTGTGTGTGTGTGTATGATTGATAGTCTTGCCGTCACATAATTTCGGACAAATTTATTGAATTTATTTTCACAACAGTAAGATTGACTGATATACAGATCAAATTGCCTTCATCACTTAATTTTCTTTACTTTTATGCTCCTCATAATTCAATATTTAAATGTGTAACGCCCCCCTTGCCTCATCCTCTCCACGCCCATGATCATGAAACTTCTAGCCTCAGTGCATGTTATTTTTCCTACCAATATGTAACCGTTTGATATAGTCAGTTTCCCGGCCAATATCGCTCGCCTTTATGCTGTAACCGATTCCCTTAAAGAGAAAGTCTCTGAATGTATTCCCAGTGACCACTTCGTACGGATTTATGTCCTAACTTTTAGATCGTTCCAGCCAATTCATCCTTTCAGGAGCATTAAAGATTGTTTTTTTGTTGGTCCGTTTGTTTCTTTTTCACGTTTTTCCAAAGGATTATGTATGTCCAATGTGTACGTAGTCATAATAACGTGGTTTGGAGTGTCTTCTTTCTTCGGTTTTCTTGACTTTTAACCCTTTAACCTCTCTTCATGGTTAAGTCTCTCACATCTTCACATTTTAGTTTTCTGTAAAAGAAAACTATTGAGATGGCTGTTTGTTTGTCCGACCGCACTTTATCTGTCCGCCCTCAGATCTTAAAAACTACTGAGGCTAGAGGCAGCAAATTGGTATGTTGATCATCCTTCCTCCAGTCATCAAACACTCAAATTGCAGCCCTCTAGCCTCAGTAGTTTTTATTTTATTTAAGGTTAAAGTTAGCCATGATGGTGCGTCTTGCACCGCTATAGGTGCCAGTAACACAGGCCACCACCCGGCTGTGGCTGAGAGTTTCATGGGCCTTGGCTGAGATTTTCATGGGCCGTGGCTGAGAGTTTTATGCAGTCTTATACGTTGTATGGAAAACTCGATTGCGCCGAAGCAACTTCGGCGCATTTTTTACTCGTTTTCTCTTTTAACTCGTTTTCTTTGCACCTTGGATAGAAAACGGCGTCGGGATGCCTATCTCCTAAAAGTGTAAGACAGCTCTAGTCTAAATCGCACAAAAAGGGAGTTGATTCTTGACGCAATAGACCAATTTTCAGACGCTCCAAAAAAAATAAATAAATAAAAAAATACTAGGTCGTTAAGAACTTACTTTAAGTTCTCTGCAGTCAAGTTAATTGAAAGTTTCTTACTGAATGGACGGCGAAGAGAGGTCTTCAATCGAAATTAAAAGATGGAAAGTGGTATAGACTGCGTATATTGCCTGGCAGTTTTGAGTGTTATTTTCCTTTTGAAGAGAGTTGTACCCCAAGACTTCCTCTTACTGGAAATGCAGAGTCTGTCTGTTTCTCTGTCTGTCTGGTTATTTATCTTCGTTTTGCTTCTTTTTTTTGTGTTTTGCTTACATCCCTGTTTATGGGTTTTCTCTCCCTACCTCTTGTACCGTATTCATTGTACTTGTATGATAATTTACCTTTAGTTCTCTTAACATTAGTTTCATACAAGAAATATCTGAGAGAGAGAGAGAGCAAAAGGCAACTGCTTCTCTCTCTCTCTCTCTCTCTCTCTCTCTCTCTCTCTCTCTCTCTCTCTCTCTCTCTCTCTCTCAGATATTTATATGAAACTCCTTTTAAATTTATTTATATATTTTTTTTGTCTCTTATTTGGTTTTATTACGGCGTCAATAACCTGATGTTGTGACCGCTGTTCCAGTAGCCACAAGTCAATCTCTCTCTCTCTCTCTCTCTCTCCAAGGACATTTCTCAAATATCGTCGCGAAATAGGACGAGAAAAACATATTTCTTCCATTATCAATTAGAGATTTTCCCCCTTTTACTTTTCAGGAAACTGGATATCATTCGATGCAGAGAGAGAGAGAGAGAGAGAGAGAGAGAGAGAGAGAGAGAGAGAGAGAGAGAGAGATTGAAGGCAGTTGCCTTTTGGTCTCTCTCTCTCTCTCTCTCTCTCTCTCTCTCTCTCTCTCTCTCTCTGTGTGTGTGTTTGTGTGTAGCAAGTATAGACAGAAAGATGAAAGACAATTGCTTTTCTCTAGAGAGAGAGAGAGAGAGAGAGAGAGAGAGAGAGAGAGAGAGAGAGAGAGAGATTGGAGCCAGATGCCTTTTGCTCTCTCTCTCTCTCTCTCTCTCTCTCTCTCTCTCTCTCTTTGAGTGTGTGTTTTTATGTAGCAAGTATAGAGAGAAAGATGAATGATAATTGCTTTTCTCTAGAGAGAGAGAGAGACAGACAAACAGAAACAGAGACAGAGAGAGGGGGTTAAGAACTGCAGGAAATTTACCCCTCTAAGGTATGTGAAGTGCTTTGGTAAGGGCCTTGTTTTGAAGAAAGAAGTCGGGAGATCTTTAATTGGCAGACGATCTCGTGGGAACGAAATGGTATTTCATACAGGAATCATATAGGACTTTTCGGGGTTAGAATTTGTTGTGAAAAGATGATAACTTTCAAGTAGAATTCGTTGTGAAAATGTGATAACTTTCTAGTGGAAATCGTTTTGAATTTGATAAGATAACTTTCCAGTAGAATTCGTCGTGAAAATCAGGTAACTTTCTAGTAGAATTCGTTTTGAAAAAACGGTAATTTTCTAGAGTTATTCGTTATGAAAATAAGATAACTTTCTAGTAGAATTCGTTGTGAAAATAAGATCACTTTCTAATAGAATTTGTTGTGAAAATAAGATCACTTTTTAGTAGAATTCGTTGTGAAAATAAGATAACGTTCTAATAGAATTTGTTGTGAAAATAAGATCACTTCCTAGTAGAATTCGTTGTGAAAATAAGATAAATTTCTAATAGAATTTGTTGTGAAAATAAGATCACTTTTTAGTAGAATTCGTTGTGAAAATAAGATAACTTTCTAATAGAATTTGTTGTGAAAATAAGATACTTCTTAGTAGAATTCGTTGTGAAAATAAGATCACCTTCTAGTAAAATTTGTTGTGAAAATAAGACAACTTTCTAGTTTCTAGTACAGTTCGTTCTGAAATTAAGATAATTCCAGTAAAATTCGTTATGAAAATAATATGACTTTCGAATAATGTAAATGAATTATATGCCCCACTTTCAGTCAGAAATATTAAAATTCATGGAGAAAGCATAATGGAAACACGTTCTTATAAGCAAAAATAAATATGATTTTCCTTTCATGTAAGTTAATTTTATCGAGGTCAAAGTCGTGCTTCATATTCTTTTCACTTTTTATATCTGAATCCAGATTTGATATTTTTTTTAAATAATGATATAGGTCACTAGACAAATACAGAATTTCCCAAACAGATAGGAAATAAAAACACTCTCTTCTCATTAAAATTTTGCAAGATAAAAGGATTCATTGCCATATCACATAAATTTATCATTAATATTTGCAGTTATTCTCTTTTAACATCAGGTTAATTTTATCAGAAATGTCTAAACTTCCTTTATAACATGATTTCATAATTTTACAAGCAAACAAAATAAATTCACTCCATTATGAGTATGATTTTAAAGATAAACGGAATCACTCCCTTATCAACAAAACTCTATAAGAAGAATCAGTGTCTCTATCTATCCAGTATAATTTTATAAGCGGAACAGAAAATTCACTGATTAGACGCTTCATAAAATGGAACCTTACTGATTAGCATGTTCACTAAACAAATTCATGTTATAATCACTGAAACATCAGTAAGCAGCATGTATGTCCGTCCTATTTCACAAATAGTAAGAGGAAAAATAAAACAAAGATTAATTTCAGGCGGAATCACACAGGCAAATGATTCACACCAGAGCTATTGTTAGTGTATATATGAGCGGGGGCGTGTGCCACATGAACTATGACCTTCATTAGAAGATAACAGCCATCAAAGTCAAGTTGTAACCTCGTCGGTGCCAGTGTCTTTTGGATGTTGGTCGATGCCGATGTGAGTCATGCACCAGGCAGTGGATGTTTGGTCTTTAGGGTCTGCACACAGCCTGTAATACGTAGACATACATACATTATATATATATATATATATATATATATATATATATATATATATATATATATATATATATATATATATATATATATATATATATATATATATATACATATATTGGACTATACACCTTTTCCCTATAGTGGGAGTTGGTCCAGGAGATATTAACCGGTTAATTTTCAGCAGCTCTTTTGGGATGAGGCTGTCAGCACCATACTTTTCTCCGTCTTAACCGCGACTCATCGCGATCGCCTTACTGGCAGCGACCTCATTCTCTTTTTGTTGAAATATATATATATATATATATATATATATATATATATATATATATATATATATATATATATATATATATATATATATATTTATTTATTTATATATATACACATATACATATGTATTGATACATATATACACACGTATATATGTATATATATTGCATGTGTGTGTGTATGTGTGTCGCTTTAATTTTGTGTATGTACTTTTGCATGAATGTCAGCGAGTTTTGAGTGTTGAACTGCGTGAAAATTATTTTGACTAATTAGAACAATAATAATCTTTTTATTTATTTATTTATTTTTACTTTTGTAATATTCCAGCAAAAGTCAGCTTCCTTCAAAAAACCTTTCACGTCAAAACGCCTCTTAGTAAATCTAAGACCACAACAGAAATCCTTGATGAAGAATCAAACAGAAATTAGCACAAAAAACGGTCGAAATTTTCAAGAAGAAACTTTTTATCATTTATTCTTTTTTCACCAGTTCCAAAATATGATCCCGATCTATCCCCCGATGTGAAAATATTTGAAATAAGTATCATAAATCACAGGCCACGGGGAAGAGGGATAAAGGAAAAAGGAAAAAAAAAGAGGAGGTTGTTTTATAAACGCTCAAATAACTTGATGGATGAAGGCTGACGCGCAGGAAAATAGATGTCATTCTTCACTATCGGGTTGAGAATGAAACGAGAGAATAAGCTTCGGAATGAGTCTGCTCTATATTGGGGAGAGAAGAGGGAAAATTCTCTCTCTCCTTTTTTTTTTTTTTTTTGTATACGCTGACGGGGAACACCTTATGCCGCTGGTATCTTTAAGAAAGTATACTGGTTCCTTTGTGTTTTTATATATATATAATTTTTTATGGATGTTTTACTTTTGTGTTCATTGCACTTAATGTACTTAATTTTCTATTTATTTTCTTTTCATTGGCATGGATGTTTTGTTTCATTTGCGTTTCATTTTCATTGTTTTTATGTGCCTTCCATTCTCATTTTTTGCTTATTTTTTCATTTGCCTGTCAATGCCATTTTTTGTTTAATTTTTCATTTGCCTTTCATACTCATTTTATGTGTATTTTTTCATTTGCCTTTCATTCTCATTTTTTGTTTATTTTTCCATTTGCCTTTCATTCTCATGTTTGTTTATTTTTTCATTTGCCTTTCATTTGCATTTTTTTATTTTTTTCATTTGCCTTTCATTCTCATTTTTTGTTTACTTTTTCATTTGCCTTTCATTCTCATTTTTGTTTACTTTATCATTTGCCATTCATTCTCATTTTATGTGTATTTCTCATTTGCCTTTCATTCTCATTTTTGTGTATTTTTTCAATTGCCTTCCATTCTCATTTTTTTTTGTATTTTTTCTTTTGCATGAATATTTTCAGTAGCCTATTTCACCCATTCATTTCACTTTCCTTCTGATTTAAACTATACAACAACCTACGGTTGCTACTGACATCTTTAAGAAATCACATTGTTGTTTTGTAGATGTTTTTGTCCGTGTCTTTATTGTACTCATTCACTGAATTACGGAAAAGATATACATTTTCTTGTTTATATACACTCCTTGCTTTGGTATCCTTAAAACATTACCGTACCGTAATAATAATTTGATGACGGATAAAGACAATGCAATTATTGATAGTAATATATAAAAAAAACAGTTTTGTTCATTGGCATGGGTATTTTGTTATATTTCTTTATTGTGCTTGGTCGGCCAACAAAAGGAATTTTTTCAATTCCGTTTACACTGACCAGGGACGTTTATATTGGCTGCAGGTATCTTTTTTTTTTTTTTAGTGTACATGGATTTTTTTTTCTAAACTGTACTGTACGTAATTGTTTAAATACTTAATAAAAGGTAGTCTATTTTACGTATAAACTAAAGGTTTGTTTTGTTGATTAATATAAGTTGGAGCTACAAAGACTAAAGTAACTAATGCCAATAAACTGAAGATCGTCATTTGTATGCTATTAGTTTCTTTAAAGTAACTTTCTTTTTTTCCCCATAAGTTTTCTTTGTCTTTATTGCTTTCTTTTCGTTTGATTTTTGCTTTCTAATGCATATCATAAAACAGTTTTTGGTTATGAGAGTGTATTTTTTTTCCGTTAAATAGAGCAAATTGTTTCAGTACACGTGGCAAAACTGTTCGTTTCTTGTAAACAGGAATAGTAGATCTTATAATTCTTGCAACAATATTTTCCTTACTCTTACTATCGCTACATGCTATACAGTATATTTGCGAATATACTGATATATGCTCTTTCTATTGTTTTACTGTAAATACGAAGAGTGTTTCGTTATAGCCACTGATTGTAAATAAAAATTTTTTTACAAAACACAACTGGCAATAAAGTGAACAGTCTTCAATAAATAAAACAATAAATTGTGATAAATAGAAAAGTCTGTATTGAATCCAGTTTTCCAGAAGATCCTCCAGAAAAAAAAAAATATAAAGGATGAGAAAGCCACAAAAAAACCGTGAAAATTCAGGCAAGTTCTCCAGCGCCATAAATCTACCGGTGAATAATAAAAACGTCAAAGGCAAAATAAGAGTAGACCTTCTGCATGGAATATAATGGCGTAGCTGGCAATGACTCTTCGTAGGCTATTTACCGAACAGTCGTACCTCTTTTTTTTTTCTCTCTCTTTTTTTTTTTTTTTTTTTTTTTTTTTTTTGAAGCTTCGTTTGCATTAGGTTTTTCATTTCGCCTTATGTACATTATCCCGAGGCTAATGTAAAGGTTAGCACAGGTGCTTGGTGGAAGAAGACTAAGGTTGGCAAATGCTGTGTTTGAAGGGTTGGTTTCTCTTTCTCCTTTTCTTAGTAAGTGATATGTATATGTATATACATATGTACAGTATATATATACATACATACACGTATATACAGTATATATATATGTGTGTGTGTGTGTCTGTGTGAATGTGTGTGTTTTTTTATTTATTTATATACATGCATACACACACAAATATTCTGTATATATGTATGTAGATATATATGCATACAATATATATATATATATATATATATATATATATATATATATATATATATATATATATATATATACACATACATACATATACATACATATGAGACAAAAGTGTGTTAGAACCAATATCAGAGATGTCTAGATGCTATTGCGTGCTACATTTCTTATACTTTATTATGTCAAAGAAGAAAAATGTGACGATAAAGTCGTTTCTCATTTATTTTATTGGGATAGAAGCTTGTGGGTAATTTACAGTTTAATAAATGATGTCTTTTAAGTTTAAAAAAAACTGTATCTATTAATATCCAGATCCCAGAAACCTAGGCAACAGCGTATTGTATGAGGATTGGTTATCATTTCTGCAACGCCAATTCATCTCTAAGTTAAAGCCTTTAAATTTCACGGTTAATTTTATTACTTTCACGCATTTTTTTTTCTTAAGTACGACATTCACACACGTTAAAATTCCAAGACTTTACGCTGTTGTTCCTTGCACATTTTCCAGCGCGGAGTACGTTTTAGTTTTCTGCATAAGAAAACTGTTGTGCCGGCTTTGTCTGTCCGTCCGCACTTTTTTCTTTCCGCACTTTTTCTGTCCGCCCTCAGATCGTAATAACTGCTGAGGCTAGAGGGCTGCAAATTGGTATGTTGATCATACACCCTCCATTCATCAAACATACCAAATTGCAGCCCTCTAGCCTCAGTAGCTTTTATTTTATTTAAAGTTAAAGTTATCCATAATCGTTCTTCTGGCAGCGATATAGGACAGGCCACAACCGGCTTGTGGTTAAAGTTTCATGGGCCGCGGCTCATACAGCATTATACAGAGACCACCGAAAGATAGATCTATTTTTGGTGACCTTGATTATACGCTGTAGCGGCTGTACAGAAAACTATATTGTGCCGAAGAAACTTCGGCATAATTTTTACTTGTTTGCTAGTAAGGCTGGTGTTCTAACCATGCACGCACACACACTGTAATTTTAATAAACTTGTGAAAAGAGCTCTTAGTTTAGCGAGTCTCATGAAGTTTTGTTTCCCAACGTCGTGTCATCGCATTTTGTATGATACTAGTGGTCCTGAAATTCCTTAAAATGTATAAGGCTAAATTTTCTCTCGCTTATTTGTTTACGCTACGGTGCCTGCATATTCTCAATGTTCAAAAATAACTATGTCCCAGAACTTCTAATATCAAAATTCAACACAGAATTCATATTCCTTGCTTTAACTTTTATTTTAAATCCTTTGAAGACCTAATTTTGAAAACCGTCTATCAGTATATATTATCATGTTTCATATTAATGTTACCCCTAAAGAACGAATTTGTGCACCAAAAAAATAAGTTCCACTTTAAGTGAATGAATGACCATTATAGGAAGGAAACTAGAGAGAAAATATAAAACACTGTTTCATGTAGAAATATCTTTAAACGTGCTTCTAGATGCGCTCCTTATCTGCTTGCTTTAAACGTCCTCCTAGATGCGCTTCTCATCTGCTTGCTTTAAACGTGCTTCTTGATGCGCTTCTTATCTCCTTCCTTTAACGTGCTTCTAGATGCGCATGTTATCTCCTTCCTTTAACGTGCTTCTAGATGCGATTCTTATCTGCTTCCTTTAACGTGCTTCTAGATGCGATTCTTATCTCCTTCCTTTAACGTGCTTCTAGATGCACTTCTTATCTCCTTCCTTTAACGTGCTTCTAGATGCGATTCTTATCTCCTTCCTTTAAACGTGCTTCTAGATGCGCTTCTTCTTATTATCTGCTTGCTTTGAACGTCCTTCTAGATGCGCTTCTTATCTGCTTGCTTTTAAACGTGCTTCTAGAGGGCTTCGTATCTGCTTGCTTTAAACGTGCTTCTAGGTGTGCTTCTTATCTGCTTGCTTTAAATGTGCGTCTAGATGCGCTTCTTATCTGCTTGCTTTAACGTACTTCTAGATGCGCTTCCTCTCTGCTTGCTTTAAACGTGCTTCTTGATGCGCTTCCTCTCTGCTTGCTTTAAACGTGCTTCTAGATGCGCTTCCTCTCTGCTTGCTTTAAACGTGCTTCTTGATGCGCTTCCTCTCTGCTTGCTTTAAACGTGCTTCTTGATGCGCTTCCTCTCTGCTTGCTTTAAACGTGCTTCCTGATGCGCTTCCTCTCTGCTTGCTTTAAACGTGCTTCTTGATGCGCTTCTCATCTGCTTGCTTTAAACGTGCTTCTAGATGCGCTTCTTATCTGCTTGCTTTAAACGTCCTTCTAGATGCGCTTCTCATCTGCTTGCTCTAGGCATGCTTCTAGATGCGCTTCTTGTCTACTTGCTTTAGACGTGCTTCTAGATGCGCTTCTCATCTGCTTGCTTTAGACATGCTTCTAGATGCGCTTCTTGTCTACTTGCTTTAGACGTGCTTCTAGATGCGCTTCTCATCTGCATGCTTTAAACGTGCTTGTAGATGCGCTTCTCGTCTGCTTGCTTTAGACGTGCTTCTAGATGTGCTTCTTATCTGCTTGCTTGCAAAATCTGCATCTTTTTGGACCGCGTGCATTATGGCGAGGGTTCCGGAATGAACAGCGGGAGCCGTGTGGGTTCGGGAAGAATGGAACTATTGCCGCATTTAAGAGAGATTCAATTTCCCCCAAGATATTTACGGCATTGGAATTGCTGCCGAATGCGAATGTAGCTGGTTGTCTCGTTTCATGGGATTTAATGTTATTTTTGCGTTCTTTTCTTATGAGGTGTGGTCTTAGAAGATGCAGGAAGCATTGTTTCTTTGAAAACTCCTTTCCTTCTAGCTTTTTTAATGCTTCCCCCTCCCCTCACCGTTAATTTCTTTATGAGGTGTTGTGGTAGAAGATGCTGGAACCCTGTTTTCGGTTTTTAGTTTCCTGAAAAAGAAAACTGTTGTCCCGGCTTTGTCTGTTCGTCCGCACTTTACTCTGTCCGCACCTTTTTTGTCCGCACTTTTACTGTCTGCAATCAGATCTTAAAATCTACTGAGGCTAGAGGGCTGCAAATTGTTATGTTGATCATCCACCCTCCAATCATCAAACATACCAAATTGCAGCCCTCTAGCCTCAGTATTTTTTTTTTATTTTATTTAAGGTTAAATTAGCCATGATCGTGCGTCTGGCACCGCCATAGTACCAACAACACAGGCCATCACCGGGTTGTGACTGAAAGTTTCATGGGCCACGGCTGAAAGTTTCATACAGTATTATACGCTGTACAGAAAACCCGATTGCTCCGAAGAAACTTTGGCGCATTTTTTACTTGTCATATTTGGTGGAACGCAAGGCAAAAGCAAATATTTGTTCCTTATTTGGATTTGCTGTCCTCAAGAAAAAGCCACTGTATACAACCAAATTTGAGTATGTAACCATTCAAGACGAACACGAAGAATGTGTCTTCTTTAACGAATATGCTATCGTTTATACTATTTGATCCTTTAAGCGAAGGTACCTAAAAATTGGGAACTTGTAATGATCAGTTTCACAAAAGAATAAGTACAAAAATAAATAACAAACAAGAATAACAAACAAAATATTACAGTTTATTTCAATTTAGAATCTGAGCATTTCCAGAGATCGTCAGATTACGATTTGTTTCCTTCCCTCTCCCGGTTGTAAAAGAATTTCAAATGTTTACGTAAACAAGGGGTACTGATGATTGATTACTATGATGCATGGGGTGATACATGTTTATGTAAACAAGGGTAAGCTTCTATCATTCAACGGGACATTTATTGCCATATCATCATCATTATCAGGATCATGGTAATGATGGTACTTCTGAATGGTCATTGTTGAAAATTATTGAATTTGTTCTTATGTACAAGGAAGTGATCTGCTATTTACGCAATAACTAAAGTAGGTAATATTCATAGCCATACTGTAGAATTTAAATTGTGTTTAGAAAATAAAACTTTAGTTTTACCAGTTCTGTTGTCAGTCATTTATGCAAACACACACATAACCACACACACACATACATACATATATATATATATATATATATATATATATATATATATATATATATATATATATATATATATATATATATATATATATATATATATATATATATATATATATATGTTTATATGCATATATATGTAGATATATACACATGATTATAAATGTTTTTGCATCAAATCCTCAGTGAACATCCATAACATATTTTGAAAATCTTTAAGATTAATATATAACCTAGCCAAAAGGATTTGTAAGACACTTTAATCATTCGATGATTCAAGTGTCTCTCAAATCCTTTTGGTTGTTGGTCATTAATATAAATCTTAAAGATATCGGAAAAGATTTAATGGAAGTTCACTTAGGGTGCTTAACATCTATTTTTCTACCATTGTTAAATCTTAAAGATTTTCTAAAAGATTTTATGGAAGTTCACTTAGGGTGCTAAGCATCTATCTATCTATCTATCTATCTATCTATCTATCTATCTATCTATCTATCTATCTGTCTGTCTATTTTTGCAATGAAATAACAGTAATTTCGCATATACTATTGAGTATCACTTCAGAAATGCATAAACATGACCGGAAATCGAAGTCGTAGACTGGCTCGCAATTCGCCGGAAATTGTGAAAGATTTCATCAAACAAACATCCTGTTGTTGTTCTTTGTTGTATCGTGTTGTGTGTATTCGCTCTTTCGTCGTTGCCGAGTTGTTCTTTGTTTTGTCGTGTTGTGTTCGTGCTCTGTTTTGTTGATGCTAAAATGAATAGCCCGCAACGAATTTTGAATGACTGTTTTTTTTATTTATATAATTTATTTATTCGTCCAGAAGTTATGTAAATGAAAGGAAATCCGTGGAGTGTATATGCATTTGCTATATAGCTTAACATGTATGCAAATTTGCGTAAGTGTGGTTGTATATGTGTATATATATTAATCAGTTGCAAAATCAACATTATTATTAATATTGTTATTATTATTATTATTATTTTCTATCACCGTCATCTTATTCGACTGGGTGGTTTTTAAAGTGTGGGATTCCGGGTTGCATCCTGCCTCCTTATTATTATTATTATTATTATTATTATTATTATTATTATTATTATTATTATTATTATTATTATTATTATTATTACTGTAACTAAAACAGAACTATGCAGTATAAAACTTTACATTTGCTATCCATAACAATAGTATGAAACCATAAGAAACAAAATTCAGTAACGCATTTCCCTTACAATTTATCCCCCGGAATCGAATCGCGATAAACATATCAAAATCATCGATAGTAAATGGGGTCTGAGAACTCGTTCCATAAACCATGAGAGTAAAATTCAGCCAAATTCCTTCCGCCCTTCCAGAGGTGTGCATATTTCTCTTCCGCTTTTCACTGGGGATACAATAATTTTTCATTAAAGTGTGCATGAGCCATTGTTTCTCGTAGCGGAGCGGCATTTTACGCCCTTCAAGATGCAAAACTTAGAGATCACTCGGTGGGAATGGAAAAAGAGAGGGAGAGAGAGAGAGAGGAGGGGGGAGAGAGAGAGAGAGAGAGAGAGAGAGAGAGAGAGAGAGAGAGAGAGTGGAAGTGTGTGTGGAGTTTATGTCCAAAGTGCTCTAGTGTATGAGGAAAAAAGATATTCATATTCAGTGTTTAATATACGTCTGAGAGAGAGAGAGAGAGAGAGAGAGAGAGAAATTGGAAGTGTGTGTGTGGAGTTTACGCCCAAAGTGCGCTAGTGTATGAGAAGAAAAGATATTCACTTTTAGTATTTAATCTACGTCTGAGAGAGAGAGAGAGAGAGAGAGAGAGAGAGAGAGAGAGAGAGAGAGAGAGAGAGAGAGAGAGAGAGATTGGAAGTGTGTGTGGAACATAAGTCTTGAGTGTGCTAACGGGTAAGGCTGGTGTATGAGAAAAAGAATATACATTTTCAGTGTTTAATCAGAGAGAGAGAGAGAGAGAGAGAGAGAGAGAGAGAGAGAGAGAGAGAGAGAGACCTGCAGTGGCGTGAAGGCGTGAGAAAAAGAAAATATTCATTTGTGAAGTTTGTGATACTTTGGAGAAAGGGAGGGAGAATATATTCTGCCAAGTAATGCAAGTGTATGAGAAAAAGAGT
>JANJGK010006415.1:0-37556 GCA_039081455.1 Macrobrachium rosenbergii
AGACTTTGCTACTTTACTTGGTCAAAGTTACTTAATTGAGTTTGCCACTTTATTTGGTGGCTGATACTAAAAACTCTGCTACTTTCTGAGGTCACTGTTATGTAACACTCTTTGTTACTTTATTTGGTTGCTCTCACTTAAACGACTTTGCTACTTTATTAGATCACTGTTTCTTAACAGACTTTGCTAATTTATGAGGTCACTGTTGCTTAACAAACTTTGCTTCTTTTTGAGGTCATTGCTATTGAACTTTGTTACTTTATTTGGTCACAGTTACTTAACAGACATTGGTACTTTATTTGGTTGTTGTTACTTAAACAGAATTTACTACTTAATTTTGTTGATGGTACTTAGCTAGCTTAGGTACCTTATGAAGTCACTGTTACTTAACAGACTTTGCTACTTTATTTGGCAGCTGTTACTTAACAGAGATTGTTCTTTATGATGTTGCTATGACTTAACAGACTTTGATACTTTATGAGATTTCTGTTACTTACAGAATTTACTACTTTATTTAATTATTAACAGACTTTGCTATTTTATTTGTTCACTGTTACGTAACAGAGTGTTCTACTTTATTTTTTTTGTATTTACTTAACAGGTTTTGTTTCTTTATTTTTTTGCTGTAACTTAACAGACTTTGATACTTTATGGTGTGTATTTTAAATAACAGAACTTACTACTTTATTTGGCCGCAGTTACGCAATAGAATTTGCTCTTTTACTGTTTGCTGTTACTTAAAGGACTTTGATATTTCATGATGTCACTGTTACTTCACAGGTTTTCTACTTTATGAGGATGGTGTTATTTAACAGACTTTGCTACTTTATGAGGTCACTGTTATTTAACAGACTTTGCTACTCATTGTGGTTGCTGTTACTTATCAGACTGCTTCTTTATTTGATCACTGTTATTTAACAGTATTTGTTCAGTTATTTAGTTGCTGTTATTTAAGAAGAAACTTTGGTACTTTATTTTTTGGTTGTTTCTTAATAGACTTTGCTACTTTAATTGGTCACTGTTACTTAACAGACTTTGCTATTTTATTTGGTCGCTGTTACTTAATAGAGTTGGGTACATTATTTATTCACTGTTACTTAACAGACTTTACTATTTTATTCGGTCCCTTTTACATAAAAATCTTTGCTACTTTATTTTATTGCTGTTACGTAACAGACTTTGCTATTGTATGAGGTTGCAGTTATGTAACAGTCTTTGCTACTTTATTTGGTTGCTGTTACGTAACAGACTTCTATACTTTATGAGTGAATGTTATTGGAAAGACCTTGCTACTTTATTTGGTCACTGTTACTTAACGACCTTAGCTTTTATTGTAAATTTTATATAAGAGACTTTGCTAATTTACAAAGTTGTGGTTATGTAGGCAGTCTTTGCTGCTTTATTTGGTCACTGTTACTTAACAGATTTTAGTACTTTATGAAGTTACTGTGAATTAACAGATTTTGCTACTTTAAAATGTCACTGTTACTTAGACTTTCCTACTTTATGAGGTACCTGTTAGTAACAGACCTTGCTATTTTATTTAGTCACGGTCCTTAAGAAACTTAACTACTTTATTCAGTTGCTGATAATTAACAGACTTTGCTACTTTATGAGGTTACAGTTACTTAACAGACTTTGCTACTTTACTTGGTTGCTTTACTTACAGATTCTGCTACTTTTTGGTTACTGTTTCTTAATAAACTTTGGTGGTTTCTAAGGTCACTGTTACTTCACAAACTTTGTTACTTTATTTTGTCACTCTTACTTAACAGACTTTGCTATTTTATGAGGTCACTGTTACTTAACAGACTTTGCTACTTAAGAATGTCACGGTTACTTACCAAATTTGCTACTTTATGAGGTCAGTGGTAATTAACAGATTTGCTACTCTATAATATCACTGTTACTTAAAAGACTTTTCTTCTTTATGAGGTTCCTGTTAAAAACAGATATTACTACTTTATTTAGTGACTGTTAATTAACAGACTTTCCTACTTTATCTAGGTGCTGTTTCTTAATGGACTTTCTTACTTTACTTTGTAACTTTTACTTAACAGACTTTGCTAATTTATTGGTTGCTGTTACTTAATAGACTTTGGTACTTAATGAGGTTTGCTACTTTACTTGGTTGCTGTTACTTATTAGACTTTCCTACTTTATTTGGTTGTGGTTACTTAACAGATGTTGCTACTTTACTTTTTGCTGTTACTTAGCAGACTCTGTTGCTTTGGTGAAGTCACTATTACTTAACAAACTTTCCTACTACTTTTGGTTGCTGTTACTTAACAGACTTTGCTACTTTATTTGGTTGCTCTTACTTAATAGACTTTGCTACTTTATTCATTTGCTAATGCTTAAGAAACTTTCCTACTTTATGAAGTCACAGTTACATGAAAGACTTTGCCACTTTATGAGGGTACTGTTACTCAACACACTTAGCTACTTTATGAGGTTGCTGTTATTAACAGAATTTGCTAACTTTATTTGTTTCCTACTTTATTTGGTTGCTGTTACTTACAGATGTTGTTACTTATGTGCTTGCTGATATGTAGCAGACTCTGCTACTTTGTGGAGTCACTGTTCCTTAACAGACTTTGCTAGCTTATGAGGTTTTGGTTACTTAAAGTAGTTTGCTACTTTATTTGGTCTATGTTACTTAATAGACTTTGCTACTTTATAAGTTTGCTGTTACTAACAGACTTTGCTTCTTTGTTAGGCCGCTGTTATGTAACGGTCTTTGTTACTTTATTTTGTTGCTGTTACTTAATAGACTTTGCTACTTTATGTTTTGCTGTTACATAACGGAATTTCCTACTTTATTTCGTAACTATTCCTCTATAGACTTTGATACTTTTCTTAGTTACTGTTACTTAACAGACTTCTCTTCTTTATGAGGTCATTGTTACTTAACAGACTTTGCTACTCTATTTGGTTGTTGTAACTTACCACACTTTGCTACTTTAATTGGTTGCTGTTACTTAACAGACTTTGGTACTTCATGATATCAATGTTACTTAACAGACTGCTACTTTATGAGATTACTGTTACTTAACAGACTTCTACTTTATGATTTACTGTTACTTAACAGGATTTGCTAATTTATTTGGTCAATGTTACTTAACAAAGTTTGCTAGTTTATAAAGTTACCTTTACTTTTAAGACTTTGCTAATTTATGAGGATGCTGCTACTTAACACATTTTGCTACCTTATTTGGTCACTCTTACTTGACAGATTTGCTTCTTTATTTGAATGCTGTTATTTAACAGACTACTACTTTTTAGGTCATTGTTATATAACAGGCTTTGCTACTTTATTTGAATGATTTTACTAATAATAGACATTGCTGCTTTATTTGGTCACTGATACTTCACAAAGTTTTCTACTTTATTAAGTTACCGTTTCTTAACAGACTTTGCTACTTTATTAGTGTACTATTTCTTATCGGACTCTGATACTCTAGGAGGTCCCTGTTACAAAATAGACTGTTCTACTTTGTTTGGTCACTGTTGCTTAACAGAGTTTGCTACTTTATTTCATTACTGATTCTTAACAGACTATTGTACTTTATTTGGCGTATTTTACTTAAGAGATTTTTTTAACTTATGAGGTTGCCGTTACTAACAGACTTAGCTATTTTATTTGGTCTCTGTTATTTAACAAACTTTGCTATTTTATTTGGAAGCTGTTAATTAACAGACTTTGCTACTTTATAAGGTTACTGTTACTTAACAGGCTTTACTATATTATAAGGTTACTATTATTTAAGGGACTTTGCTAGTTTATGATGTCACTGTTACATAACAGACTTTGATACTTTAATTTGTTGCTGTTAATTAACACTCTTTGCTATTTTACGAGGTTGCTGTTACATAACAGATTCTGCTACTTTTTTGCTCAGTTACCTATCAGTTTTAGCTATATTATTTGGTTGCTTACTTTACAGACTTTGCCACTTTATGAGATTGCTGTTACTAACAGGCTTTGCTACTTTATGAGATTGCGGTTACTAACAGGCTTTGCTACTTTTTTATCACTTTTATATAAAAGAAATTGCTACTATATTTGGCTGATGTTACCGAACAGACATTCCTACTTAAATTGGTTGAAGTTTGTTAACAGTCTTTGGTATTTTATTTCATTCCTGTTAATTAATACACTTTACTACTTTATTTCGTTGCTTTTACTAAAACAGATTTTGCTGCTGTATGAGGTCATTGTTACTTAAGAAACTTTATTTCTTGATGAGGTTTGTTGTTACTTTACAGCCTTTGATACTTATTTGGGTGCTGTTACTTATCAGTCTTTGCTTCTTTATTTAGTTGATGTTACTTTACAGAATTTGCTACTTTATGAGGTCACTATTACTTAATTAACAGAATTTGCTGCTTTTGATGTTTTAGTTACTTAACAGACTTTGCTACTTTATTTTTTCATTGTTACCTAAGAGACATTTTTAATTTATTTGGTTTTGTTACTTAACAGTCTTTGCTCTTTTTGTGGTTCATGTTACTAAGCAGATTTAGCTATTTTACTTAAGAGATTTTTTTAACTTATGAGGTTGCTGTTACTAACAGACTTAGCTAATTTATTTGGTCATTGTTATTTAACAGACTTTGCTACTTTATTTGGATGCTGTTAATTAACAGATTTTGCTATTTTATGAGGTTACTGTTACTAAACAGACTTTACTATCTTATGAGGTCACTATTATTTAAGGGACTTTGCTAGTTTATGATGTCACTGTTACTTAACAGAGTTTGATACTTTAATTTGTTGCTGTTAATTAACACTCTTTGCTATTTTATGAGGTTGCTGTTACATAACAGATTCTGCTACTTTTTTGCTCAGTTACCTAACAGTTTTAGGTATATTATTTAGTTGCTTACTTTACAGACTTTGCCACTTTATGAGATTGCTGTTACTAACAGGATTTGCTACTTTATGAGATTGCTGTTACTAACAGGCTTTGCTACTTTTTATCACTTTTATATAAAAGGATTTGCAATTTTATTTGGCTGATGTTGCCGAACAGACATTCCTCCTTTATTTGGTAGCAGTTTGTTAACAGCCTTTGGTATTTGATTTCATTCCTGTTAATTGATAGACTTGGCTACTCTATTTCATCACTGTTACTTAACAGATTTTGCTACTGTATGAGGTCATTGTTACTTAAGAAACTTTGCTTCTTGATGAAGTTTGTTGCTACTTTACAGCCTTTGTTACTTATTTGGGTGATGTTACTTATCAGTCTTTGCTACTTTATTTAGTTGCTGTTACTTAACAGAATTTGCTACTTTGTGAGGTCACTATTACTTAATTAACAGAATTGGCTATTTTTGAAGTTTTTGTTACTTAACAGACTTTGCTACTTCATTTTTTCATTGTTACCTAATGGACACATTTAATTTATTTGGTTTTGTTACTTAACAGTCTTTGCTCAATTGTGGTTCATGTTACTAAGCAGATTTAGATATTTTACTTAAGAGATTTTTTTAAACTTATGAGGTTGCTGTTACTAACTGACTTAGCTACTTTATTTGGTCACTGTTATTTAACAGACTTTGCTACTTTATTTGGATGCTGTTAATTAACAGACTTTGCTACTTTATGAGGTTACTGTTACTTAACAGACTTTACTATCTTATGAGGTTACTATTATTTAAGGGACTTTGCTAGTTCATGATGTCACTGTTACTTAATAGAGTTTGATACTTTAATTGGTTGCTGTTAATTAACAATCTTTGCTATTTTACGAGGATCCTGTTACATAACAGATTCTGCTACTTTTTTGCTCAGTTACCTAACAGTTTTAGCTATATTATTTGGTTGCTTACTTTACAGACTTTGCCACTTTATGAGATTGCTGTTACTAACAGGCTTTGCTACTTTATGAGATTGCTGTTACTAACAGGCTTTGCTACTTTTTATCACTTTTATATAAAAGGATTTGCTACTTTATTTGGCTGATGTTACTGAACAGACATTCCTACTTTATTTGGTTGCAGTTTGTTAACAGCCTTTGTTATTTTATTTCATTGCTGTTAATTAATAGACTTTGCTACTTTATTTCGTTGCTGTTACTTAACAGATTTTGCTACTGTATGAGGTCATTGTTACTTAAGAAATTTTGCTTCTTGATGAGGTTTGTTGTTACTTTACAGCCTTTGCAGCTTATTTGGGTGCTGTTACTTAACACAGTTTGCTACTTTATTGGGTTTCAGATACTAAACAGTCTATGCTACTTTTTATGTCACTGTCACTTGACAGCATTTGCAACTTTATTAGGTCGTTTTTAGTTAACAGACTGTGATACTTTATTTAGTTGCTATTACTTAACAAAATTTTGGTACTTTATTTAGTTGCTGTTACTTAACAAAATTTTGCTACTTTATGAAGTCACTATTACTTAATTAACAGAATTAGCTACTTTTGAAGTTTTAGTTACTTAACAGACTTTGCTACTTTATTTTCTCATTGTTACTTAACAGACACTTTTAATTTATTTGGTTTTGTTACTTAACAGTCCTTGCTCTTTTGTGGTTCATGTTACTAACCAGACTAAGCTATTCAACGAAGTAACTGTTACTTAACAGACTTTTTTACTTTATTTCGTCACTGTTACTTAACAGAGTTTGCTACTTTATTTGGTTTCAGATACTAAACAGTTTATGCTACTTTTTATGTCACTGTTACTTGACAGCATTTGCAACTTTAGTAGGTCGCTTTTAGTTAACAGACTGTGATACTTTATTTAGTTGCTATTACTTGACAGACTTTGCTACTTCATGAGGTCAATGTTACTTAACAGACCTTGCTAATTTATTTGATCACTGTTATAAAACAGCCTTGGATGCATTATTTGGTCATTGTTACTTAAGAGAGTTTGCTACTTTATTTGGTCGCTGTCAATTAACAGACCTTCCTACTTTATTTCATCACTGTTACTTAACAGACTGTGCTACTTAATGAGTTCAATATTACATAAAAGAATTTACTACTTTATGAGGTTACTCTTACTTAACAGACTTTAGTACTTTATTTGATTATTATTACTTAACAGACATTACTTTTTTGTGTTTGATGTTACTCAACACACTTTTCGACATTATTTGGTCGTGTTTACTCAACAAACATTGATATTTTATTTGTTTGCTTTTACTTAAGAGGTGGCTGTCACTTTACAGACATTGCTACTTTATGAGGTCACTGTTGTGTAACAGATTTAGCTACTTTATGAGGTCACAGTTGTGTAATAGACTTTGCTACTTTATTTGGTTTATCTTACTTAACAGACTCTGCTACTTTATGAGATCTCGGTTACTATACAGACTTTGCTGCTTTATGAGTTCATGATACTTAACTGACTTTGCCACTTTATGAGGTCGTGGTTACCTAATGATCTTTGCCACTTAATTTGGTCGCTATTAATTATCAGACTTTACTGTTTTATCTCATTACTTTTATTTAAGTTTCTACTTTATGTCACGGTTAGTTTACAGTTTTGGCTACTTCATGTTGTCACTTTTACTTAATAAACTTTGCTATTTTATTTGGTTGCAGTTACTTAACAGACTTTGCTACTTTATTTGGTAGCTGTTACATAAATTCTTTGTTACTTTATTTTTTGCTGTTACTTAACAGACTTTGTTACTTAGTTAGGTCACTGTTACTTAACAGACTTTGCTTCTTTATGAGGTCAATGTTACTATACAGACTTTGCTACTTTATTCGATTGCTGTTACTTAACAGACTTTGCTATCTTATTTGATCACTATTTCTTAACAGACTTTGCTGGTTTATTTGGTTGTTGTTGCTTAACATACTTGGAAACTTTATGAGGTCACCGTTAATTAATAGGCTTCGCTACTTTATTTGGTCATTCCCTTAAAAGACTTTCGTGATTTATTTCATCACTTGTATTTATAGACTTTGTTATTTTATTTGGTCGCTGATACTTAAGAGAATTTGCTTCCTTATTTAGTCGCTGTTTCTTGACAGACTTTGCTACTTTATTTGGTTGCTGTTACTTAACAGACTTTGCTGCTTTATGAGGTCACAGCTACTTGACAGACTTTGCCACTTTAACAGGGCACTGATGCATAACTTTTATTTATTTCTTAATGAGGTTGCGGTTACTTAACAGACTTTGGTACTTTATTTATCACTGTTACTTAACTGACATTGTTACCTTATTTGGTCGCTGATACTTAACAGACTTTGCAACTTTATTTGTTTAATGTTACTTAGAAGACTTTGCTACTTTAGTAGGTCACTGTTAATTAACAGTCTTTGCTACTTTATTTGTTTTCTGTTACTTAATAACATTGGCTACTTTAATTGGTTACTGTTACTTAACAGATTTTGCTACTTCATGATGCCATTATTACTTACTAGACTTTACCGTTTTATTAGGTCACAATTACTTAACAGACTATGTTACTTTATTTGGTTACCATTAATTAACAAGCTCTGCTACATTAAATGGTTGTTTTTTACTTAAGAGACGTTGCTACTTTACTTGGCCACAGTTTCTTAACAAACCTTGATACTTTTTTTGTTGTTACTTAACAGACATTTTTTTCTTTATTTGGGTGTTACTTAACAGACTTTGCTACTTTATTAGGTTGTTACTTAAAACACTTTGCTAATTTATTTGGTTCTTGTAAAATAACACGCTTTCTTACTGTATTTGGTTGCAGTTATTTAACTGACTTTCCTACTTCATGAGGTCACTGTTAATCAAAAGTCTTTGCTACTTTATGAAGTTCTTGTTACTTATCAGACTTGGTTATTATACTTGGTCACTGTTACTTAACAGACATTGTTACTTTATTTGGTCACTTTAAATTAACAGACTTTGCTACTTTGTGACGTTGCTGTTACTTAAAAATCTCTCCTACTTAATTTGTTTGCTTTTACTAAAAAGAGTTTGCTACCTTATTTGGTTACTGTTCCTTAATGTACTTTGCTTGTTTTTGAGGTTACTTTACTTAACAGACTTTCCTACTTTATTTGGTAACTTTGACTTAACAGACTTTGCTACTATATTTGGTTGCTGTTACTTAACAGACTTTGCTACTTCATGATATCAATGTTACTTAAAAAAACTTTGCTACTTTATGAGGTTACTGTTTCTTAATAGAATTTGCTACTTTATTTGGTTACTGTTACTTAACACACTTTGCTAATTTACGAGGTCATGGTTACTTTAACAACTTTGCTAATTTATATACTCCCTCTTACATAACAAACTTTGCTACTTTGCTTGCTAGCTGTTACTTAACATACTGTGCTACATTAGTTGGTCACTGTTACTTGACAGAGTTTATAACTTTATTCAATTGCGGGTACTTAGCAAACTTTGCTACTTTACTTGGTTATTGTTACTTAACAGACTTTGCTACTTTATGAGGTGATTTTTATATAACAGACTTTGCTAATTTATTTGAACTCTTTTACCATTAACAGACATTGCTGCTTTGTTTGGTCAGCAGAAATTCAGAGACTTTCCTACTCTATGGAGTGGTTTCTTAACAGACTTTGTAACTTTATTTGATTGTTGTTACTTAGCAGACTTTGCTACTTTATGATGTCACTGTTACTAATCAGACTTTGCTACTTTAAGGGGTTGCTGTTATATAACAGACTTTGCAACTTTATTTCGTTGCTGTTACTTAATAGAATTTGTAACTTTTTTGGTTACTGTTTCTTAACAGATTTTCCTACTTTATTTAGCTGATGTTGCTTAACAGACTTTCTTACCTTATGAGGTTGCTGTTACTAACATACTTAGCTACTTTATATGGTCAGTGTTATTTAATCATCTTTGCTACTTTATTTGGTATTTGTTACTTAACAGACTTTGCTAATTTATGAGTTAATTTTACTTAACAGACTTTGCTACTTTATTTGGTCACTGTTAATTAACAGACTTTGCTAGTTTATAATGTCAATGTTACTTAGCAGACTATGTTACTTTAATTGGTTGCTATCTTACGAACTTGCTGTTACGTAGCAGACTTGGCTACTTTATTTGGTCACTTTTACTTAGCAGTATTTGCTACATTATTTGGTCACTTACTTAACAGACTTTGCTACTTTATGAGGGTGCTGTTATTAACAAACTTAGCCACTTTATTTGGTCGCTATTACTTAACAGATATTGCTACATTATTTGGTTGTTGTTACTTAACAGACTTTGCTACTTTATTTCTTTGCTGTTAATTAATAGACTTTGTTACTTTATTTCGTGGCTGTTACTTAACAGACTTTGCTACTGTATGAGGTCATCGTTACTTAACAAACTTTACTTCTTGATGAGGTTTTTATTACTTCACAGCCTTTGCTACTTTTATTTAGTTGCTGTTACTTATAAGTTTTTGCTACTATATTTGGTTGATGTTACTTAACAGACTTTGCTACTTTATGAGGTCACTATTACGTAATAGACGTTGCCTCTTTATGAGGTCGCTGTTAGGTAAAAGAGTTTGCTGTTTTATTTGGTCTCTGTTACTAAACAGACTTTTCTACCTTATTTGATTGCTGTTACTTGATAGAGTTTGCTATTTTATTTGCTTGTTGTTACTAATCAGACTTGGGTACTTTATGAGTTCACTGTTACTTAACAAACATTGCTTCTTTATGAGGTCACTGCTACTGAACGGACTTGCTGCTTTTAAGGTTTTTGGTACGAAATATAGTTTGCTACTTTATTTGGTCACTGTTACCTAACAGCCACTTTTAAATTATTTGGTAATGTCACTTAACACTCTTTGCTCATTTTTTGATTGATGTTACTTAGCAGAATTTGCTATTTAATGAGGTCACTGTTACTTAGCAGACTTTGCTACTTTACTTGGTCAAAGTTACTTAATTGAGTTTGCCACTTTATTTGGTGGCTGATACTAAAAACTCTGCTACTTTCTGAGGTCACTGTTATGTAACACTCTTTGTTACTTTATTTGGTTGCTCTCACTTAAACGACTTTGCTACTTTATTAGATCACTGTTTCTTAACAGACTTTGCTAATTTATGAGGTCACTGTTGCTTAACAAACTTTGCTTCTTTTTGAGGTCATTGCTATTGAACTTTGTTACTTTATTTGGTCACAGTTACTTAACAGACATTGGTACTTTATTTGGTTGTTGTTACTTAAACAGAATTTACTACTTAATTTTGTTGATGGTACTTAGCTAGCTTAGGTACCTTATGAAGTCACTGTTACTTAACAGACTTTGCTACTTTATTTGGCAGCTGTTACTTAACAGAGATTGTTCTTTATGATGTTGCTATGACTTAACAGACTTTGATACTTTATGAGATTTCTGTTACTTAACAGAATTTACTACTTTATTTAATTATTAACAGACTTTGCTATTTTATTTGTTCACTGTTACGTAACAGAGTGTTCTACTTTATTTTTTTTTTGTATTTACTTAACAGGTTTTGTTTCTTTATTTTTTTGCTGTAACTTAACAGACTTTGATACTTTATGGTGTGTATTTTAAATAACAGAACTTACTACTTTATTTGGCCGCAGTTACGCAATAGAATTTGCTCTTTTACTGTTTGCTGTTACTTAAAGGACTTTGATATTTCATGATGTCACTGTTACTTCACAGGTTTTCTACTTTATGAGGATGGTGTTATTTAACAGACTTTGCTACTTTATGAGGTCACTGTTATTTAACAGACTTTGCTACTCATTGTGGTTGCTGTTACTTATCAGACTGCTTCTTTATTTGATCACTGTTATTTAACAGTATTTGTTCAGTTATTTAGTTGCTGTTATTTAAGAAGAAACTTTGGTACTTTATTTTTTGGTTGTTTCTTAATAGACTTTGCTACTTTAATTGGTCACTGTTACTTAACAGACTTTGCTATTTTATTTGGTCGCTGTTACTTAATAGAGTTGGGTACATTATTTATTCACTGTTACTTAACAGACTTTACTATTTTATTCGGTCCCTTTTACATAAAAATCTTTGCTACTTTATTTTATTGCTGTTACGTAACAGACTTTGCTATTGTATGAGGTTGCAGTTATGTAACAGTCTTTGCTACTTTATTTGGTTGCTGTTACGTAACAGACTTCTATACTTTATGAGTGAATGTTATTGGAAAGACCTTGCTACTTTATTTGGTCACTGTTACTTAACGACCTTAGCTTTTATTGTAAATTTTATATAAGAGACTTTGCTAATTTACAAAGTTGTGCTTATGTAGCAGTCTTTGCTGCTTTATTTGGTCACTGTTACTTAACAGATTTTAGTACTTTATGAAGTTACTGTGAATTAACAGATTTTGCTACTTTAAAATGTCACTGTTACTTAGACTTTCCTACTTTATGAGGTACCTGTTAGTAACAGACCTTGCTATTTTATTTAGTCACGGTCCTTAAGAAACTTAACTACTTTATTCAGTTGCTGATAATTAACAGACTTTGCTACTTTATGAGGTTACAGTTACTTAACAGACTTTGCTACTTTACTTGGTTGCTTTACTTACAGATTCTGCTACTTTTTGGTTACTGTTTCTTAATAAACTTTGGTGGTTTCTAAGGTCACTGTTACTTCACAAACTTTGTTACTTTATTTTGTCACTCTTACTTAACAGACTTTGCTATTTTATGAGGTCACTGTTACTTAACAGACTTTGCTACTTAAGAATGTCACGGTTACTTACCAAAATTTGCTACTTTATGAGGTCAGTGGTAATTAACAGATTTGCTACTCTATAATATCACTGTTACTTAAAAGACTTTTCTTCTTTATGAGGTTCCTGTTAAAAACAGATATTACTACTTTATTTAGTGACTGTTAATTAACAGACTTTCCTACTTTATCTAGGTGCTGTTTCTTAATGGACTTTCTTACTTTACTTTGTAACTTTTACTTAACAGACTTTGCTAATTTATTGGTTGCTGTTACTTAATAGACTTTGGTACTTAATGAGGTTTGCTACTTTACTTGGTTGCTGTTACTTATTAGACTTTCCTACTTTATTTGGTTGTGGTTACTTAACAGATGTTGCTACTTTACTTTTTGCTGTTACTTAGCAGACTCTGTTGCTTTGTGAAGTCACTATTACTTAACAAACTTTCCTACTACTTTTGGTTGCTGTTACTTAACAGACTTTGCTACTTTATTTGGTTGCTCTTACTTAATAGACTTTGCTACTTTATTCATTTGCTAATGCTTAAGAAACTTTCCTACTTTATGAAGTCACAGTTACATGAAAGACTTTGCCACTTTATGAGGGTACTGTTACTCAACACACTTAGCTACTTTATGAGGTTGCTGTTATTAACAGAATTTGCTAACTTTATTTGTTTCCTACTTTATTTGGTTGCTGTTACTTAACAGATGTTGTTACTTTATGTGCTTGCTGATATGTAGCAGACTCTGCTACTTTGTGGAGTCACTGTTCCTTAACAGACTTTGCTAGCTTATGAGGTTTTGGTTACTTAAAGTAGTTTGCTACTTTATTTGGTCTATGTTACTTAATAGACTTTGCTACTTTATAAGTTTGCTGTTACTAACAGACTTTGCTTCTTTGTTAGGCCGCTGTTATGTAACGGTCTTTGTTACTTTATTTTGTTGCTGTTACTTAATAGACTTTGCTACTTTATGTTTTTGCTGTTACATAACGGAATTTCCTACTTTATTTCGTAACTATTCCTCTATAGACTTTGATACTTTTCTTAGTTACTGTTACTTAACAGACTTCTCTTCTTTATGAGGTCATTGTTACTTAACAGACTTTGCTACTCTATTTGGTTGTTGTAACTTACCACACTTTGCTACTTTAATTGGTTGCTGTTACTTAACAGACTTTGGTACTTCATGATATCAATGTTACTTAACAGACTGCTACTTTATGAGATTACTGTTACTTAACAGACTTCTACTTTATGATTTACTGTTACTTAACAGGATTTGCTAATTTATTTGGTCAATGTTACTTAACAAAGTTTGCTAGTTTATAAAGTTACCTTTACTTTTAAGACTTTGCTAATTTATGAGGATGCTGCTACTTAACACATTTTGCTACCTTATTTGGTCACTCTTACTTGACAGATTTGCTTCTTTATTTGAATGCTGTTATTTAACAGACTACTACTTTTTAGGTCATTGTTATATAACAGGCTTTGCTACTTTATTTGAATGATTTTACTAATAATAGACATTGCTGCTTTATTTGGTCACTGATACTTCACAAAGTTTTCTACTTTATTAAGTTACCGTTTCTTAACAGACTTTGCTACTTTATTAGTGTACTATTTCTTATCGGACTCTGATACTCTAGGAGGTCCCTGTTACAAAATAGACTGTTCTACTTTGTTTGGTCACTGTTGCTTAACAGAGTTTGCTACTTTATTTCATTACTGATTCTTAACACACTATTGTACTTTATTTGGCGTATTTTACTTAAGAGATTTTTTTAACTTATGAGGTTGCCGTTACTAACAGACTTAGCTATTTTATTTGGTCTCTGTTATTTAACAAACTTTGCTACTTTATTTGGAAGCTGTTAATTAACAGACTTTGCTACTTTATAAGGTTACTGTTACTTAACAGGCTTTACTATATTATAAGGTTACTATTATTTAAGGGACTTTGCTAGTTTATGATGTCACTGTTACATAACAGACTTTGATACTTTAATTTGTTGCTGTTAATTAACACTCTTTGCTATTTTACGAGGTTGCTGTTACATAACAGATTCTGCTACTTTTTTGCTCAGTTACCTATCAGTTTTAGCTATATTATTTGGTTGCTTACTTTACAGACTTTGCCACTTTATGAGATTGCTGTTACTAACAGGCTTTGCTACTTTATGAGATTGCGGTTACTAACAGGCTTTGCTACTTTTTTATCACTTTTATATAAAAGAAATTGCTACTATATTTGGCTGATGTTACCGAACAGACATTCCTACTTAAATTGGTTGAAGTTTGTTAACAGTCTTTGGTATTTTATTTCATTCCTGTTAATTAATAGACTTGGCTACTCTATTTCGTTGCTTTTACTAAAACAGATTTTGCTGCTGTATGAGGTCATTGTTACTTAAGAAACTTTATTTCTTGATGAGGTTTGTTGTTACTTTACAGCCTTTGATACTTATTTGGGTGCTGTTACTTATCAGTCTTTGCTTCTTTATTTAGTTGATGTTACTTTACAGAATTTGCTACTTTATGAGGTCACTATTACTTAATTAACAGAATTTGCTGCTTTTGATGTTTTAGTTACTTAACAGACTTTGCTACTTTATTTTTTCATTGTTACCTAAGAGACATTTTTAATTTATTTGGTTTTGTTACTTAACAGTCTTTGCTCTTTTTGTGGTTCATGTTACTAAGCAGATTTAGCTATTTTACTTAAGAGATTTTTTTAACTTATGAGGTTGCTGTTACTAACAGACTTAGCTAATTTATTTGGTCACTGTTATTTAACAGACTTTGCTACTTTATTTGGATGCTGTTAATTAACAGATTTTGCTATTTTATGAGGTTACTGTTACTAAACAGACTTTACTATCTTATGAGGTCACTATTATTTAAGGGACTTTGCTAGTTTATGATGTCACTGTTACTTAACAGAGTTTGATACTTTAATTTGTTGCTGTTAATTAACACTCTTTGCTATTTTATGAGGTTGCTGTTACATAACAGATTCTGCTACTTTTTTGCTCAGTTACCTAACAGTTTTAGGTATATTATTTAGTTGCTTACTTTACAGACTTTGCCACTTTATGAGATTGCTGTTACTAACAGGATTTGCTACTTTATGAGATTGCTGTTACTAACAGGCTTTGCTACTTTTTATCACTTTTATATAAAAGGATTTGCAATTTTATTTGGCTGATGTTGCCGAACAGACATTCCTCCTTTATTTGGTAGCAGTTTGTTAACAGCCTTTGGTATTTGATTTCATTCCTGTTAATTGATAGACTTGGCTACTCTATTTCATCACTGTTACTTAACAGATTTTGCTACTGTATGAGGTCATTGTTACTTAAGAAACTTTGCTTCTTGATGAAGTTTGTTGCTACTTTACAGCCTTTGTTACTTATTTGGGTGATGTTACTTATCAGTCTTTGCTACTTTATTTAGCTGCTGTTACTTAACAGAATTTGCTACTTTGTGAGGTCACTATTACTTAATTAACAGAATTGGCTATTTTTGAAGTTTTTGTTACTTAACAGACTTTGCTACTTCATTTTTTCATTGTTACCTAATGGACACATTTAATTTATTTGGTTTTGTTACTTAACAGTCTTTGCTCAATTGTGGTTCATGTTACTAAGCAGATTTAGATATTTTACTTAAGAGATTTTTTTAAACTTATGAGGTTGCTGTTACTAACTGACTTAGCTACTTTATTTGGTCACTGTTATTTAACAGACTTTGCTACTTTATTTGGATGCTGTTAATTAACAGACTTTGCTACTTTATGAGGTTACTGTTACTTAACAGACTTTACTATCTTATGAGGTTACTATTATTTAAGGGACTTTGCTAGTTCATGATGTCACTGTTACTTAATAGAGTTTGATACTTTAATTGGTTGCTGTTAATTAACAATCTTTGCTATTTTACGAGGATCCTGTTACATAACAGATTCTGCTACTTTTTTGCTCAGTTACCTAACAGTTTTAGCTATATTATTTGGTTGCTTACTTTACAGACTTTGCCACTTTATGAGATTGCTGTTACTAACAGGCTTTGCTACTTTATGAGATTGCTGTTACTAACAGGCTTTGCTACTTTTTTATCACTTTTATATAAAAGGATTTGCTACTTTATTTGGCTGATGTTACTGAACAGACATTCCTACTTTATTTGGTTGCAGTTTGTTAACAGCCTTTGTTATTTTATTTCATTGCTGTTAATTAATAGACTTTGCTACTTTATTTCGTTGCTGTTACTTAACAGATTTTGCTACTGTATGAGGTCATTGTTACTTAAGAAATTTTGCTTCTTGATGAGGTTTGTTGTTACTTTACAGCCTTTGCAGCTTATTTGGGTGCTGTTACTTAACACAGTTTGCTACTTTATTGGGTTTCAGATACTAAACAGTCTATGCTACTTTTTATGTCACTGTCACTTGACAGCATTTGCAACTTTATTAGGTCGTTTTTAGTTAACAGACTGTGATACTTTATTTAGTTGCTATTACTTAACAAAATTTTGGTACTTTATTTAGTTGCTGTTACTTAACAAAATTTTGCTACTTTATGAAGTCACTATTACTTAATTAACAGAATTAGCTACTTTTGAAGTTTTAGTTACTTAACAGACTTTGCTACTTTATTTTCTCATTGTTACTTAACAGACACTTTTAATTTATTTGGTTTTGTTACTTAACAGTCCTTGCTCTTTTGTGGTTCATGTTACTAACCAGACTAAGCTATTCAACGAAGTAACTGTTACTTAACAGACTTTTTTACTTTATTTCGTCACTGTTACTTAACAGAGTTTGCTACTTTATTTGGTTTCAGATACTAAACAGTTTATGCTACTTTTTATGTCACTGTTACTTGACAGCATTTGCAACTTTAGTAGGTCGCTTTTAGTTAACAGACTGTGATACTTTATTTAGTTGCTATTACTTGACAGACTTTGCTACTTCATGAGGTCAATGTTACTTAACAGACCTTGCTAATTTATTTGATCACTGTTATAAAACAGCCTTGGATGCATTATTTGGTCATTGTTACTTAAGAGAGTTTGCTACTTTATTTGGTCGCTGTCAATTAACAGACCTTCCTACTTTATTTCATCACTGTTACTTAACAGACTGTGCTACTTAATGAGTTCAATATTACATAAAAGAATTTACTACTTTATGAGGTTACTCTTACTTAACAGACTTTAGTACTTTATTTGATTATTATTACTTAACAGACATTACTTTTTTGTGTTTGATGTTACTCAACACTCTTTTCGACATTATTTGGTCGTGTTTACTCAACAAACATTGATATTTTATTTGTTTGCTTTTACTTAAGAGGTGGCTGTCACTTTACAGACATTGCTACTTTATGAGGTCACTGTTGTGTAACAGATTTAGCTACTTTATGAGGTCACAGTTGTGTAATAGACTTTGCTACTTTATTTGGTTTATCTTACTTAACAGACTCTGCTACTTTATGAGATCTCGGTTACTATACAGACTTTGCTGCTTTATGAGTTCATGATACTTAACTGACTTTGCCACTTTATGAGGTCGTGGTTACCTAATGATCTTTGCCACTTAATTTGGTCGCTATTAATTATCAGACTTTACTGTTTTATCTCATTACTTTTATTTAAGTTTCTACTTTATGTCACGGTTAGTTTACAGTTTTGGCTACTTCATGTTGTCACTTTTACTTAATAAACTTTGCTATTTTATTTGGTTGCAGTTACTTAACAGACTTTGCTACTTTATTTGGTAGCTGTTACATAAATTCTTTGTTACTTTATTTTTTGCTGTTACTTAACAGACTTTGTTACTTAGTTAGGTCACTGTTACTTAACAGACTTTGCTTCTTTATGAGGTCAATGTTACTATACAGACTTTGCTACTTTATTCGATTGCTGTTACTTAACAGACTTTGCTATCTTATTTGATCACTATTTCTTAACAGACTTTGCTGGTTTATTTGGTTGTTGTTGCTTAACATACTTGGAAACTTTATGAGGTCACCGTTAATTAATAGGCTTCGCTACTTTATTTGGTCATTCCCTTAAAAGACTTTCGTGATTTATTTCATCACTTGTATTTATAGACTTTGTTATTTTATTTGGTCGCTGATACTTAAGAGAATTTGCTTCCTTATTTAGTCGCTGTTTCTTGACAGACTTTGCTACTTTATTTGGTTGCTGTTACTTAACAGACTTTGCTGCTTTATGAGGTCACAGCTACTTGACAGACTTTGCCACTTTAACAGGGCACTGATGCATAACTTTTATTTATTTCTTAATGAGGTTGCGGTTACTTAACAGACTTTGGTACTTTATTTATCACTGTTACTTAACTGACATTGTTACCTTATTTGGTCGCTGATACTTAACAGACTTTGCAACTTTATTTGTTTAATGTTACTTAGAAGACTTTGCTACTTTAGTAGGTCACTGTTAATTAACAGTCTTTGCTACTTTATTTGTTTTCTGTTACTTAATAACATTGGCTACTTTAATTGGTTACTGTTACTTAACAGATTTTGCTACTTCATGATGCCATTATTACTTACTAGACTTTACCGTTTTATTAGGTCACAATTACTTAACAGACTATGTTACTTTATTTGGTTACCATTAATTAACAAGCTCTGCTACATTAAATGGTTGTTTTTTACTTAAGAGACGTTGCTACTTTACTTGGCCACAGTTTCTTAACAAACCTTGATACTTTTTTGTTGTTACTTAACAGACATTTTTTTCTTTATTTGGGTGTTACTTAACAGACTTTGCTACTTTATTAGGTTGTTACTTAAAACACTTTGCTAATTTATTTGGTTCTTGTAAAATAACACGCTTTCTTACTGTATTTGGTTGCAGTTATTTAACTGACTTTCCTACTTCATGAGGTCACTGTTAATCAAAAGTCTTTGCTACTTTATGAAGTTCTTGTTACTTATCAGACTTGGTTATTATACTTGGTCACTGTTACTTAACAGACATTGTTACTTTATTTGGTCACTTTAAATTAACAGACTTTGCTACTTTGTGACGTTGCTGTTACTTAAAAATCTCTCCTACTTAATTTGTTTGCTTTTACTAAAAAGAGTTTGCTACCTTATTTGGTTACTGTTCCTTAATGTACTTTGCTTGTTTTTGAGGTTACTTTACTTAACAGACTTTCCTACTTTATTTGGTAACTTTGACTTAACAGACTTTGCTACTATATTTGGTTGCTGTTACTTAACAGACTTTGCTACTTCATGATATCAATGTTACTTAAAAAAACTTTGCTACTTTATGAGGTTACTGTTTCTTAATAGAATTTGCTACTTTATTTGGTTACTGTTACTTAACACACTTTGCTAATTTACGAGGTCATGGTTACTTTAACAACTTTGCTAATTTATATACTCCCTCTTACATAACAAACTTTGCTACTTTGCTTGCTAGCTGTTACTTAACATACTGTGCTACATTAGTTGGTCACTGTTACTTGACAGAGTTTATAACTTTATTCAATTGCGGGTACTTAGCAAACTTTGCTACTTTACTTGGTTATTGTTACTTAACAGACTTTGCTACTTTATGAGGTGATTTTTATATAACAGACTTTGCTAATTTATTTGAACTCTTTTACCATTAACAGACATTGCTGCTTTGTTTGGTCAGCAGAAATTCAGAGACTTTCCTACTCTATGGAGTGGTTTCTTAACAGACTTTGTAACTTTATTTGATTGTTGTTACTTAGCAGACTTTGCTACTTTATGATGTCACTGTTACTAATCAGACTTTGCTACTTTAAGGGGTTGCTGTTATATAACAGACTTTGCAACTTTATTTCGTTGCTGTTACTTAATAGAATTTGTAACTTTTTTGGTTACTGTTTCTTAACAGATTTTCCTACTTTATTTAGCTGATGTTGCTTAACAGACTTTCTTACCTTATGAGGTTGCTGTTACTAACATACTTAGCTACTTTATATGGTCAGTGTTATTTAATCATCTTTGCTACTTTATTTGGTATTTGTTACTTAACAGACTTTGCTAATTTATGAGTTAATTTTACTTAACAGACTTTGCTACTTTATTTGGTCACTGTTAATTAACAGACTTTGCTAGTTTATAATGTCAATGTTACTTAGCAGACTATGTTACTTTAATTGGTTGCTATCTTACGAACTTGCTGTTACGTAGCAGACTTGGCTACTTTATTTGGTCACTTTTACTTAGCAGTATTTGCTACATTATTTGGTCACTTACTTAACAGACTTTGCTACTTTATGAGGGTGCTGTTATTAACAAACTTAGCCACTTTATTTGGTCGCTATTACTTAACAGATATTGCTACATTATTTGGTTGTTGTTACTTAACAGACTTTGCTACTTTATTTCTTTGCTGTTAATTAATAGACTTTGTTACTTTATTTCGTGGCTGTTACTTAACAGACTTTGCTACTGTATGAGGTCATCGTTACTTAACAAACTTTACTTCTTGATGAGGTTTTTATTACTTCACAGCCTTTGCTACTTTTATTTAGTTGCTGTTACTTATAAGTTTTTGCTACTATATTTGGTTGATGTTACTTAACAGACTTTGCTACTTTATGAGGTCACTATTACGTAATAGACGTTGCCTCTTTATGAGGTCGCTGTTAGGTAAAAGAGTTTGCTGTTTTATTTGGTCTCTGTTACTAAACAGACTTTTCTACCTTATTTGATTGCTGTTACTTGATAGAGTTTGCTATTTTATTTGCTTGTTGTTACTAATCAGACTTGGGTACTTTATGAGTTCACTGTTACTTAACAAACATTGCTTCTTTATGAGGTCACTGCTACTGAACGGACTTGCTGCTTTTAAGGTTTTTGGTACGAAATATAGTTTGCTACTTTATTTGGTCACTGTTACCTAACAGCCACTTTTAAATTATTTGGTAATGTCACTTAACACTCTTTGCTCATTTTTTGATTGATGTTACTTAGCAGAATTTGCTATTTAATGAGGTCACTGTTACTTAGCAGACTTTGCTACTTTACTTGGTCAAAGTTACTTAATTGAGTTTGCCACTTTATTTGGTGGCTGATACTAAAAACTCTGCTACTTTCTGAGGTCACTGTTATGTAACACTCTTTGTTACTTTATTTGGTTGCTCTCACTTAAACGACTTTGCTACTTTATTAGATCACTGTTTCTTAACAGACTTTGCTAATTTATGAGGTCACTGTTGCTTAACAAACTTTGCTTCTTTTTGAGGTCATTGCTATTGAACTTTGTTACTTTATTTGGTCACAGTTACTTAACAGACATTGGTACTTTATTTGGTTGTTGTTACTTAAACAGAATTTACTACTTAATTTTGTTGATGGTACTTAGCTAGCTTAGGTACCTTATGAAGTCACTGTTACTTAACAGACTTTGCTACTTTATTTGGCAGCTGTTACTTAACAGAGATTGTTCTTTATGATGTTGCTATGACTTAACAGACTTTGATACTTTATGAGATTTCTGTTACTTAACAGAATTTACTACTTTATTTAATTATTAACAGACTTTGCTATTTTATTTGTTCACTGTTACGTAACAGAGTGTTCTACTTTATTTTTTTTTTGTATTTACTTAACAGGTTTTGTTTCTTTATTTTTTTGCTGTAACTTAACAGACTTTGATACTTTATGGTGTGTATTTTAAATAACAGAACTTACTACTTTATTTGGCCGCAGTTACGCAATAGAATTTGCTCTTTTACTGTTTGCTGTTACTTAAAGGACTTTGATATTTCATGATGTCACTGTTACTTCACAGGTTTTCTACTTTATGAGGATGGTGTTATTTAACAGACTTTGCTACTTTATGAGGTCACTGTTATTTAACAGACTTTGCTACTCATTGTGGTTGCTGTTACTTATCAGACTGCTTCTTTATTTGATCACTGTTATTTAACAGTATTTGTTCAGTTATTTAGTTGCTGTTATTTAAGAAGAAACTTTGGTACTTTATTTTTTGGTTGTTTCTTAATAGACTTTGCTACTTTAATTGGTCACTGTTACTTAACAGACTTTGCTATTTTATTTGGTCGCTGTTACTTAATAGAGTTGGGTACATTATTTATTCACTGTTACTTAACAGACTTTACTATTTTATTCGGTCCCTTTTACATAAAAATCTTTGCTACTTTATTTTATTGCTGTTACGTAACAGACTTTGCTATTGTATGAGGTTGCAGTTATGTAACAGTCTTTGCTACTTTATTTGGTTGCTGTTACGTAACAGACTTCTATACTTTATGAGTGAATGTTATTGGAAAGACCTTGCTACTTTATTTGGTCACTGTTACTTAACGACCTTAGCTTTTATTGTAAATTTTATATAAGAGACTTTGCTAATTTACAAAGTTGTGCTTATGTAGCAGTCTTTGCTGCTTTATTTGGTCACTGTTACTTAACAGATTTTAGTACTTTATGAAGTTACTGTGAATTAACAGATTTTGCTACTTTAAAATGTCACTGTTACTTAGACTTTCCTACTTTATGAGGTACCTGTTAGTAACAGACCTTGCTATTTTATTTAGTCACGGTCCTTAAGAAACTTAACTACTTTATTCAGTTGCTGATAATTAACAGACTTTGCTACTTTATGAGGTTACAGTTACTTAACAGACTTTGCTACTTTACTTGGTTGCTTTACTTACAGATTCTGCTACTTTTTGGTTACTGTTTCTTAATAAACTTTGGTGGTTTCTAAGGTCACTGTTACTTCACAAACTTTGTTACTTTATTTTGTCACTCTTACTTAACAGACTTTGCTATTTTATGAGGTCACTGTTACTTAACAGACTTTGCTACTTAAGAATGTCACGGTTACTTACCAAAATTTGCTACTTTATGAGGTCAGTGGTAATTAACAGATTTGCTACTCTATAATATCACTGTTACTTAAAAGACTTTTCTTCTTTATGAGGTTCCTGTTAAAAACAGATATTACTACTTTATTTAGTGACTGTTAATTAACAGACTTTCCTACTTTATCTAGGTGCTGTTTCTTAATGGACTTTCTTACTTTACTTTGTAACTTTTACTTAACAGACTTTGCTAATTTATTGGTTGCTGTTACTTAATAGACTTTGGTACTTAATGAGGTTTGCTACTTTACTTGGTTGCTGTTACTTATTAGACTTTCCTACTTTATTTGGTTGTGGTTACTTAACAGATGTTGCTACTTTACTTTTTGCTGTTACTTAGCAGACTCTGTTGCTTTGTGAAGTCACTATTACTTAACAAACTTTCCTACTACTTTTGGTTGCTGTTACTTAACAGACTTTGCTACTTTATTTGGTTGCTCTTACTTAATAGACTTTGCTACTTTATTCATTTGCTAATGCTTAAGAAACTTTCCTACTTTATGAAGTCACAGTTACATGAAAGACTTTGCCACTTTATGAGGGTACTGTTACTCAACACACTTAGCTACTTTATGAGGTTGCTGTTATTAACAGAATTTGCTAACTTTATTTGTTTCCTACTTTATTTGGTTGCTGTTACTTAACAGATGTTGTTACTTTATGTGCTTGCTGATATGTAGCAGACTCTGCTACTTTGTGGAGTCACTGTTCCTTAACAGACTTTGCTAGCTTATGAGGTTTTGGTTACTTAAAGTAGTTTGCTACTTTATTTGGTCTATGTTACTTAATAGACTTTGCTACTTTATAAGTTTGCTGTTACTAACAGACTTTGCTTCTTTGTTAGGCCGCTGTTATGTAACGGTCTTTGTTACTTTATTTTGTTGCTGTTACTTAATAGACTTTGCTACTTTATGTTTTTGCTGTTACATAACGGAATTTCCTACTTTATTTCGTAACTATTCCTCTATAGACTTTGATACTTTTCTTAGTTACTGTTACTTAACAGACTTCTCTTCTTTATGAGGTCATTGTTACTTAACAGACTTTGCTACTCTATTTGGTTGTTGTAACTTACCACACTTTGCTACTTTAATTGGTTGCTGTTACTTAACAGACTTTGGTACTTCATGATATCAATGTTACTTAACAGACTGCTACTTTATGAGATTACTGTTACTTAACAGACTTCTACTTTATGATTTACTGTTACTTAACAGGATTTGCTAATTTATTTGGTCAATGTTACTTAACAAAGTTTGCTAGTTTATAAAGTTACCTTTACTTTTAAGACTTTGCTAATTTATGAGGATGCTGCTACTTAACACATTTTGCTACCTTATTTGGTCACTCTTACTTGACAGATTTGCTTCTTTATTTGAATGCTGTTATTTAACAGACTACTACTTTTTAGGTCATTGTTATATAACAGGCTTTGCTACTTTATTTGAATGATTTTACTAATAATAGACATTGCTGCTTTATTTGGTCACTGATACTTCACAAAGTTTTCTACTTTATTAAGTTACCGTTTCTTAACAGACTTTGCTACTTTATTAGTGTACTATTTCTTATCGGACTCTGATACTCTAGGAGGTCCCTGTTACAAAATAGACTGTTCTACTTTGTTTGGTCACTGTTGCTTAACAGAGTTTGCTACTTTATTTCATTACTGATTCTTAACACACTATTGTACTTTATTTGGCGTATTTTACTTAAGAGATTTTTTTAACTTATGAGGTTGCCGTTACTAACAGACTTAGCTATTTTATTTGGTCTCTGTTATTTAACAAACTTTGCTACTTTATTTGGAAGCTGTTAATTAACAGACTTTGCTACTTTATAAGGTTACTGTTACTTAACAGGCTTTACTATATTATAAGGTTACTATTATTTAAGGGACTTTGCTAGTTTATGATGTCACTGTTACATAACAGACTTTGATACTTTAATTTGTTGCTGTTAATTAACACTCTTTGCTATTTTACGAGGTTGCTGTTACATAACAGATTCTGCTACTTTTTTGCTCAGTTACCTATCAGTTTTAGCTATATTATTTGGTTGCTTACTTTACAGACTTTGCCACTTTATGAGATTGCTGTTACTAACAGGCTTTGCTACTTTATGAGATTGCGGTTACTAACAGGCTTTGCTACTTTTTTATCACTTTTATATAAAAGAAATTGCTACTATATTTGGCTGATGTTACCGAACAGACATTCCTACTTAAATTGGTTGAAGTTTGTTAACAGTCTTTGGTATTTTATTTCATTCCTGTTAATTAATAGACTTGGCTACTCTATTTCGTTGCTTTTACTAAAACAGATTTTGCTGCTGTATGAGGTCATTGTTACTTAAGAAACTTTATTTCTTGATGAGGTTTGTTGTTACTTTACAGCCTTTGATACTTATTTGGGTGCTGTTACTTATCAGTCTTTGCTTCTTTATTTAGTTGATGTTACTTTACAGAATTTGCTACTTTATGAGGTCACTATTACTTAATTAACAGAATTTGCTGCTTTTGATGTTTTAGTTACTTAACAGACTTTGCTACTTTATTTTTTCATTGTTACCTAAGAGACATTTTTAATTTATTTGGTTTTGTTACTTAACAGTCTTTGCTCTTTTTGTGGTTCATGTTACTAAGCAGATTTAGCTATTTTACTTAAGAGATTTTTTTAACTTATGAGGTTGCTGTTACTAACAGACTTAGCTAATTTATTTGGTCACTGTTATTTAACAGACTTTGCTACTTTATTTGGATGCTGTTAATTAACAGATTTTGCTATTTTATGAGGTTACTGTTACTAAACAGACTTTACTATCTTATGAGGTCACTATTATTTAAGGGACTTTGCTAGTTTATGATGTCACTGTTACTTAACAGAGTTTGATACTTTAATTTGTTGCTGTTAATTAACACTCTTTGCTATTTTATGAGGTTGCTGTTACATAACAGATTCTGCTACTTTTTTGCTCAGTTACCTAACAGTTTTAGGTATATTATTTAGTTGCTTACTTTACAGACTTTGCCACTTTATGAGATTGCTGTTACTAACAGGATTTGCTACTTTATGAGATTGCTGTTACTAACAGGCTTTGCTACTTTTTATCACTTTTATATAAAAGGATTTGCAATTTTATTTGGCTGATGTTGCCGAACAGACATTCCTCCTTTATTTGGTAGCAGTTTGTTAACAGCCTTTGGTATTTGATTTCATTCCTGTTAATTGATAGACTTGGCTACTCTATTTCATCACTGTTACTTAACAGATTTTGCTACTGTATGAGGTCATTGTTACTTAAGAAACTTTGCTTCTTGATGAAGTTTGTTGCTACTTTACAGCCTTTGTTACTTATTTGGGTGATGTTACTTATCAGTCTTTGCTACTTTATTTAGCTGCTGTTACTTAACAGAATTTGCTACTTTGTGAGGTCACTATTACTTAATTAACAGAATTGGCTATTTTTGAAGTTTTTGTTACTTAACAGACTTTGCTACTTCATTTTTTCATTGTTACCTAATGGACACATTTAATTTATTTGGTTTTGTTACTTAACAGTCTTTGCTCAATTGTGGTTCATGTTACTAAGCAGATTTAGATATTTTACTTAAGAGATTTTTTTAAACTTATGAGGTTGCTGTTACTAACTGACTTAGCTACTTTATTTGGTCACTGTTATTTAACAGACTTTGCTACTTTATTTGGATGCTGTTAATTAACAGACTTTGCTACTTTATGAGGTTACTGTTACTTAACAGACTTTACTATCTTATGAGGTTACTATTATTTAAGGGACTTTGCTAGTTCATGATGTCACTGTTACTTAATAGAGTTTGATACTTTAATTGGTTGCTGTTAATTAACAATCTTTGCTATTTTACGAGGATCCTGTTACATAACAGATTCTGCTACTTTTTTGCTCAGTTACCTAACAGTTTTAGCTATATTATTTGGTTGCTTACTTTACAGACTTTGCCACTTTATGAGATTGCTGTTACTAACAGGCTTTGCTACTTTATGAGATTGCTGTTACTAACAGGCTTTGCTACTTTTTTATCACTTTTATATAAAAGGATTTGCTACTTTATTTGGCTGATGTTACTGAACAGACATTCCTACTTTATTTGGTTGCAGTTTGTTAACAGCCTTTGTTATTTTATTTCATTGCTGTTAATTAATAGACTTTGCTACTTTATTTCGTTGCTGTTACTTAACAGATTTTGCTACTGTATGAGGTCATTGTTACTTAAGAAATTTTGCTTCTTGATGAGGTTTGTTGTTACTTTACAGCCTTTGCAGCTTATTTGGGTGCTGTTACTTAACACAGTTTGCTACTTTATTGGGTTTCAGATACTAAACAGTCTATGCTACTTTTTATGTCACTGTCACTTGACAGCATTTGCAACTTTATTAGGTCGTTTTTAGTTAACAGACTGTGATACTTTATTTAGTTGCTATTACTTAACAAAATTTTGGTACTTTATTTAGTTGCTGTTACTTAACAAAATTTTGCTACTTTATGAAGTCACTATTACTTAATTAACAGAATTAGCTACTTTTGAAGTTTTAGTTACTTAACAGACTTTGCTACTTTATTTTCTCATTGTTACTTAACAGACACTTTTAATTTATTTGGTTTTGTTACTTAACAGTCCTTGCTCTTTTGTGGTTCATGTTACTAACCAGACTAAGCTATTCAACGAAGTAACTGTTACTTAACAGACTTTTTTACTTTATTTCGTCACTGTTACTTAACAGAGTTTGCTACTTTATTTGGTTTCAGATACTAAACAGTTTATGCTACTTTTTATGTCACTGTTACTTGACAGCATTTGCAACTTTAGTAGGTCGCTTTTAGTTAACAGACTGTGATACTTTATTTAGTTGCTATTACTTGACAGACTTTGCTACTTCATGAGGTCAATGTTACTTAACAGACCTTGCTAATTTATTTGATCACTGTTATAAAACAGCCTTGGATGCATTATTTGGTCATTGTTACTTAAGAGAGTTTGCTACTTTATTTGGTCGCTGTCAATTAACAGACCTTCCTACTTTATTTCATCACTGTTACTTAACAGACTGTGCTACTTAATGAGTTCAATATTACATAAAAGAATTTACTACTTTATGAGGTTACTCTTACTTAACAGACTTTAGTACTTTATTTGATTATTATTACTTAACAGACATTACTTTTTTGTGTTTGATGTTACTCAACACTCTTTTCGACATTATTTGGTCGTGTTTACTCAACAAACATTGATATTTTATTTGTTTGCTTTTACTTAAGAGGTGGCTGTCACTTTACAGACATTGCTACTTTATGAGGTCACTGTTGTGTAACAGATTTAGCTACTTTATGAGGTCACAGTTGTGTAATAGACTTTGCTACTTTATTTGGTTTATCTTACTTAACAGACTCTGCTACTTTATGAGATCTCGGTTACTATACAGACTTTGCTGCTTTATGAGTTCATGATACTTAACTGACTTTGCCACTTTATGAGGTCGTGGTTACCTAATGATCTTTGCCACTTAATTTGGTCGCTATTAATTATCAGACTTTACTGTTTTATCTCATTACTTTTATTTAAGTTTCTACTTTATGTCACGGTTAGTTTACAGTTTTGGCTACTTCATGTTGTCACTTTTACTTAATAAACTTTGCTATTTTATTTGGTTGCAGTTACTTAACAGACTTTGCTACTTTATTTGGTAGCTGTTACATAAATTCTTTGTTACTTTATTTTTTGCTGTTACTTAACAGACTTTGTTACTTAGTTAGGTCACTGTTACTTAACAGACTTTGCTTCTTTATGAGGTCAATGTTACTATACAGACTTTGCTACTTTATTCGATTGCTGTTACTTAACAGACTTTGCTATCTTATTTGATCACTATTTCTTAACAGACTTTGCTGGTTTATTTGGTTGTTGTTGCTTAACATACTTGGAAACTTTATGAGGTCACCGTTAATTAATAGGCTTCGCTACTTTATTTGGTCATTCCCTTAAAAGACTTTCGTGATTTATTTCATCACTTGTATTTATAGACTTTGTTATTTTATTTGGTCGCTGATACTTAAGAGAATTTGCTTCCTTATTTAGTCGCTGTTTCTTGACAGACTTTGCTACTTTATTTGGTTGCTGTTACTTAACAGACTTTGCTGCTTTATGAGGTCACAGCTACTTGACAGACTTTGCCACTTTAACAGGGCACTGATGCATAACTTTTATTTATTTCTTAATGAGGTTGCGGTTACTTAACAGACTTTGGTACTTTATTTATCACTGTTACTTAACTGACATTGTTACCTTATTTGGTCGCTGATACTTAACAGACTTTGCAACTTTATTTGTTTAATGTTACTTAGAAGACTTTGCTACTTTAGTAGGTCACTGTTAATTAACAGTCTTTGCTACTTTATTTGTTTTCTGTTACTTAATAACATTGGCTACTTTAATTGGTTACTGTTACTTAACAGATTTTGCTACTTCATGATGCCATTATTACTTACTAGACTTTACCGTTTTATTAGGTCACAATTACTTAACAGACTATGTTACTTTATTTGGTTACCATTAATTAACAAGCTCTGCTACATTAAATGGTTGTTTTTTACTTAAGAGACGTTGCTACTTTACTTGGCCACAGTTTCTTAACAAACCTTGATACTTTTTTGTTGTTACTTAACAGACATTTTTTTCTTTATTTGGGTGTTACTTAACAGACTTTGCTACTTTATTAGGTTGTTACTTAAAACACTTTGCTAATTTATTTGGTTCTTGTAAAATAACACGCTTTCTTACTGTATTTGGTTGCAGTTATTTAACTGACTTTCCTACTTCATGAGGTCACTGTTAATCAAAAGTCTTTGCTACTTTATGAAGTTCTTGTTACTTATCAGACTTGGTTATTATACTTGGTCACTGTTACTTAACAGACATTGTTACTTTATTTGGTCACTTTAAATTAACAGACTTTGCTACTTTGTGACGTTGCTGTTACTTAAAAATCTCTCCTACTTAATTTGTTTGCTTTTACTAAAAAGAGTTTGCTACCTTATTTGGTTACTGTTCCTTAATGTACTTTGCTTGTTTTTGAGGTTACTTTACTTAACAGACTTTCCTACTTTATTTGGTAACTTTGACTTAACAGACTTTGCTACTATATTTGGTTGCTGTTACTTAACAGACTTTGCTACTTCATGATATCAATGTTACTTAAAAAAACTTTGCTACTTTATGAGGTTACTGTTTCTTAATAGAATTTGCTACTTTATTTGGTTACTGTTACTTAACACACTTTGCTAATTTACGAGGTCATGGTTACTTTAACAACTTTGCTAATTTATATACTCCCTCTTACATAACAAACTTTGCTACTTTGCTTGCTAGCTGTTACTTAACATACTGTGCTACATTAGTTGGTCACTGTTACTTGACAGAGTTTATAACTTTATTCAATTGCGGGTACTTAGCAAACTTTGCTACTTTACTTGGTTATTGTTACTTAACAGACTTTGCTACTTTATGAGGTGATTTTTATATAACAGACTTTGCTAATTTATTTGAACTCTTTTACCATTAACAGACATTGCTGCTTTGTTTGGTCAGCAGAAATTCAGAGACTTTCCTACTCTATGGAGTGGTTTCTTAACAGACTTTGTAACTTTATTTGATTGTTGTTACTTAGCAGACTTTGCTACTTTATGATGTCACTGTTACTAATCAGACTTTGCTACTTTAAGGGGTTGCTGTTATATAACAGACTTTGCAACTTTATTTCGTTGCTGTTACTTAATAGAATTTGTAACTTTTTTGGTTACTGTTTCTTAACAGATTTTCCTACTTTATTTAGCTGATGTTGCTTAACAGACTTTCTTACCTTATGAGGTTGCTGTTACTAACATACTTAGCTACTTTATATGGTCAGTGTTATTTAATCATCTTTGCTACTTTATTTGGTATTTGTTACTTAACAGACTTTGCTAATTTATGAGTTAATTTTACTTAACAGACTTTGCTACTTTATTTGGTCACTGTTAATTAACAGACTTTGCTAGTTTATAATGTCAATGTTACTTAGCAGACTATGTTACTTTAATTGGTTGCTATCTTACGAACTTGCTGTTACGTAGCAGACTTGGCTACTTTATTTGGTCACTTTTACTTAGCAGTATTTGCTACATTATTTGGTCACTTACTTAACAGACTTTGCTACTTTATGAGGGTGCTGTTATTAACAAACTTAGCCACTTTATTTGGTCGCTATTACTTAACAGATATTGCTACATTATTTGGTTGTTGTTACTTAACAGACTTTGCTACTTTATTTCTTTGCTGTTAATTAATAGACTTTGTTACTTTATTTCGTGGCTGTTACTTAACAGACTTTGCTACTGTATGAGGTCATCGTTACTTAACAAACTTTACTTCTTGATGAGGTTTTTATTACTTCACAGCCTTTGCTACTTTTATTTAGTTGCTGTTACTTATAAGTTTTTGCTACTATATTTGGTTGATGTTACTTAACAGACTTTGCTACTTTATGAGGTCACTATTACGTAATAGACGTTGCCTCTTTATGAGGTCGCTGTTAGGTAAAAGAGTTTGCTGTTTTATTTGGTCTCTGTTACTAAACAGACTTTTCTACCTTATTTGATTGCTGTTACTTGATAGAGTTTGCTATTTTATTTGCTTGTTGTTACTAATCAGACTTGGGTACTTTATGAGTTCACTGTTACTTAACAAACATTGCTTCTTTATGAGGTCACTGCTACTGAACGGACTTGCTGCTTTTAAGGTTTTTGGTACGAAATATAGTTTGCTACTTTATTTGGTCACTGTTACCTAACAGCCACTTTTAAATTATTTGGTAATGTCACTTAACACTCTTTGCTCATTTTTTGATTGATGTTACTTAGCAGAATTTGCTATTTAATGAGGTCACTGTTACTTAGCAGACTTTGCTACTTTACTTGGTCAAAGTTACTTAATTGAGTTTGCCACTTTATTTGGTGGCTGATACTAAAAACTCTGCTACTTTCTGAGGTCACTGTTATGTAACACTCTTTGTTACTTTATTTGGTTGCTCTCACTTAAACGACTTTGCTACTTTATTAGATCACTGTTTCTTAACAGACTTTGCTAATTTATGAGGTCACTGTTGCTTAACAAACTTTGCTTCTTTTTGAGGTCATTGCTATTGAACTTTGTTACTTTATTTGGTCACAGTTACTTAACAGACATTGGTACTTTATTTGGTTGTTGTTACTTAAACAGAATTTACTACTTAATTTTGTTGATGGTACTTAGCTAGCTTAGGTACCTTATGAAGTCACTGTTACTTAACAGACTTTGCTACTTTATTTGGCAGCTGTTACTTAACAGAGATTGTTCTTTATGATGTTGCTATGACTTAACAGACTTTGATACTTTATGAGATTTCTGTTACTTAACAGAATTTACTACTTTATTTAATTATTAACAGACTTTGCTATTTTATTTGTTCACTGTTACGTAACAGAGTGTTCTACTTTATTTTTTTTTTGTATTTACTTAACAGGTTTTGTTTCTTTATTTTTTTGCTGTAACTTAACAGACTTTGATACTTTATGGTGTGTATTTTAAATAACAGAACTTACTACTTTATTTGGCCGCAGTTACGCAATAGAATTTGCTCTTTTACTGTTTGCTGTTACTTAAAGGACTTTGATATTTCATGATGTCACTGTTACTTCACAGGTTTTCTACTTTATGAGGATGGTGTTATTTAACAGACTTTGCTACTTTATGAGGTCACTGTTATTTAACAGACTTTGCTACTCATTGTGGTTGCTGTTACTTATCAGACTGCTTCTTTATTTGATCACTGTTATTTAACAGTATTTGTTCAGTTATTTAGTTGCTGTTATTTAAGAAGAAACTTTGGTACTTTATTTTTTGGTTGTTTCTTAATAGACTTTGCTACTTTAATTGGTCACTGTTACTTAACAGACTTTGCTATTTTATTTGGTCGCTGTTACTTAATAGAGTTGGGTACATTATTTATTCACTGTTACTTAACAGACTTTACTATTTTATTCGGTCCCTTTTACATAAAAATCTTTGCTACTTTATTTTATTGCTGTTACGTAACAGACTTTGCTATTGTATGAGGTTGCAGTTATGTAACAGTCTTTGCTACTTTATTTGGTTGCTGTTACGTAACAGACTTCTATACTTTATGAGTGAATGTTATTGGAAAGACCTTGCTACTTTATTTGGTCACTGTTACTTAACGACCTTAGCTTTTATTGTAAATTTTATATAAGAGACTTTGCTAATTTACAAAGTTGTGGTTATGTAGCAGTCTTTGCTGCTTTATTTGGTCACTGTTACTTAACAGATTTTAGTACTTTATGAAGTTACTGTGAATTAACAGATTTTGCTACTTTAAAATGTCACTGTTACTTAGACTTTCCTACTTTATGAGGTACCTGTTAGTAACAGACCTTGCTATTTTATTTAGTCACGGTCCTTAAGAAACTTAACTACTTTATTCAGTTGCTGATAATTAACAGACTTTGCTACTTTATGAGGTTACAGTTACTTAACAGACTTTGCTACTTTACTTGGTTGCTTTACTTACAGATTCTGCTACTTTTTGGTTACTGTTTCTTAATAAACTTTGGTGGTTTCTAAGGTCACTGTTACTTCACAAACTTTGTTACTTTATTTTGTCACTGTTACTTAACAGACTTTGCTATTTTATGAGGTCACTGTTACTTAACAGACTTTGCTACTTAAGAATGTCACGGTTACTTACCAAATTTGCTACTTTATGAGGTCAGTGGTAATTAACAGATTTGCTACTCTATAATATCACTGTTACTTAAAAGACTTTTCTTCTTTATGAGGTTCCTGTTAAAAACAGATATTACTACTTTATTTAGTGACTGTTAATTAACAGACTTTCCTACTTTATCTAGGTGCTGTTTCTTAATGGACTTTCTTACTTTACTTTGTAACTTTTACTTAACAGACTTTGCTAATTTATTGGTTGCTGTTACTTAATAGACTTTGGTACTTAATGAGGTTTGCTACTTTACTTGGTTGCTGTTACTTATTAGACTTTCCTACTTTATTTGGTTGTGGTTACTTAACAGATGTTGCTACTTTACTTTTTGCTGTTACTTAGCAGACTCTGTTGCTTTGTGAAGTCACTATTACTTAACAAACTTTCCTACTACTTTTGGTTGCTGTTACTTAACAGACTTTGCTACTTTATTTGGTTGCTCTTACTTAATAGACTTTGCTACTTTATTCATTTGCTAATGCTTAAGAAACTTTCCTACTTTATGAAGTCACAGTTACATGAAAGACTTTGCCACTTTATGAGGGTACTGTTACTCAACACACTTAGCTACTTTATGAGGTTGCTGTTATTAACAGAATTTGCTAACTTTATTTGTTTCCTACTTTATTTGGTTGCTGTTACTTAACAGATGTTGTTACTTTATGTGCTTGCTGATATGTAGCAGACTCTGCTACTTTGTGGAGTCACTGTTCCTTAACAGACTTTGCTAGCTTATGAGGTTTTGGTTACTTAAAGTAGTTTGCTACTTTATTTGGTCTATGTTACTTAATAGACTTTGCTACTTTATAAGTTTGCTGTTACTAACAGACTTTGCTTCTTTGTTAGGCCGCTGTTATGTAACGGTCTTTGTTACTTTATTTTGTTGCTGTTACTTAATAGACTTTGCTACTTTATGTTTTTGCTGTTACATAACGGAATTTCCTACTTTATTTCGTAACTATTCCTCTATAGACTTTGATACTTTTCTTAGTTACTGTTACTTAACAGACTTCTCTTCTTTATGAGGTCATTGTTACTTAACAGACTTTGCTACTCTATTTGGTTGTTGTAACTTACCACACTTTGCTACTTTAATTGGTTGCTGTTACTTAACAGACTTTGGTACTTCATGATATCAATGTTACTTAACAGACTGCTACTTTATGAGATTACTGTTACTTAACAGACTTCTACTTTATGATTTACTGTTACTTAACAGGATTTGCTAATTTATTTGGTCAATGTTACTTAACAAAGTTTGCTAGTTTATAAAGTTACCTTTACTTTTAAGACTTTGCTAATTTATGAGGATGCTGCTACTTAACACATTTTGCTACCTTATTTGGTCACTCTTACTTGACAGATTTGCTTCTTTATTTGAATGCTGTTATTTAACAGACTACTACTTTTTAGGTCATTGTTATATAACAGGCTTTGCTACTTTATTTGAATGATTTTACTAATAATAGACATTGCTGCTTTATTTGGTCACTGATACTTCACAAAGTTTTCTACTTTATTAAGTTACCGTTTCTTAACAGACTTTGCTACTTTATTAGTGTACTATTTCTTATCGGACTCTGATACTCTAGGAGGTCCCTGTTACAAAATAGACTGTTCTACTTTGTTTGGTCACTGTTGCTTAACAGAGTTTGCTACTTTATTTCATTACTGATTCTTAACAGACTATTGTACTTTATTTGGCGTATTTTACTTAAGAGATTTTTTTAACTTATGAGGTTGCCGTTACTAACAGACTTAGCTATTTTATTTGGTCTCTGTTATTTAACAAACTTTGCTACTTTATTTGGAAGCTGTTAATTAACAGACTTTGCTACTTTATAAGGTTACTGTTACTTAACAGGCTTTACTATATTATAAGGTTACTATTATTTAAGGGACTTTTCTAGTTTATGATGTCACTGTTACATAACAGACTTTGATACTTTAATTTGTTGCTGTTAATTAACACTCTTTGCTATTTTACGAGGTTGCTGTTACATAACAGATTCTGCTACTTTTTTGCTCAGTTACCTATCAGTTTTAGCTATATTATTTGGTTGCTTACTTTACAGACTTTGCCACTTTATGAGATTGCTGTTACTAACAGGCTTTGCTACTTTATGAGATTGCGGTTACTAACAGGCTTTGCTACTTTTTTATCACTTTTATATAAAAGAAATTGCTACTATATTTGGCTGATGTTACCGAACAGACATTCCTACTTAAATTGGTTGAAGTTTGTTAACAGTCTTTGGTATTTTATTTCATTCCTGTTAATTAATACACTTTACTACTTTATTTCGTTGCTTTTACTAAAACAGATTTTGCTGCTGTATGAGGTCATTGTTACTTAAGAAACTTTATTTCTTGATGAGGTTTGTTGTTACTTTACAGCCTTTGATACTTATTTGGGTGCTGTTACTTATCAGTCTTTGCTTCTTTATTTAGTTGATGTTACTTTACAGAATTTGCTACTTTATGAGGTCACTATTACTTAATTAACAGAATTTGCTGCTTTTGATGTTTTAGTTACTTAACAGACTTTGCTACTTTATTTTTTCATTGTTACCTAAGAGACATTTTTAATTTATTTGGTTTTGTTACTTAACAGTCTTTGCTCTTTTTGTGGTTCATGTTACTAAGCAGATTTAGCTATTTTACTTAAGAGATTTTTTTAACTTATGAGGTTGCTGTTACTAACAGACTTAGCTAATTTATTTGGTCACTGTTATTTAACAGACTTTGCTACTTTATTTGGATGCTGTTAATTAACAGATTTTGCTATTTTATGAGGTTACTGTTACTAAACAGACTTTACTATCTTATGAGGTCACTATTATTTAAGGGACTTTGCTAGTTTATGATGTCACTGTTACTTAACAGAGTTTGATACTTTAATTTGTTGCTGTTAATTAACACTCTTTGCTATTTTATGAGGTTGCTGTTACATAACAGATTCTGCTACTTTTTTTGCTCAGTTACCTAACAGTTTTAGGTATATTATTTAGTTGCTTACTTTACAGACTTTGCCACTTTATGAGATTGCTGTTACTAACAGGATTTGCTACTTTATGAGATTGCTGTTACTAACAGGCTTTGCTACTTTTTATCACTTTTATATAAAAGGATTTGCAATTTTAT
>JANJGK010006416.1:0-37549 GCA_039081455.1 Macrobrachium rosenbergii
CGACCCATTCTGGCGAGTCTGAAGTTCCGACCCTTGGAGGAAGCCATGAGGTGGAGTGGGAGGGAGGGAGAGAGGGATTAGTTTGAGTGTGTGTGTGTGTGTGTGTGTGTGTGTTGGGGGCGGGTATAGGGGGGTCTATATAACTTGAAGTTTGGGCATAAAGGCTGAAATACCCACTCAAATGTGCCATTTTCTGTATGTCTGTTGCCTGTACTCAGCAGCCCTGTGCAACCTGCGGCCCTCAAAGGCTTTCATTGCGGCCCTTTCTCCTCAAAATAAATAAGCTATAGTGCGGCCCCTCAGCAGGAGAGATCTTATTGTACTAATAATGGATTCTACAAGTGAAAAAACGCAAGATTTCAGAGGAAAACCGGATAATTCTTGTGTTAATGATCCCAGTTAACCAATAATAAGTAATTATTTATGTTTGTACATTATTTTATAATAATAAGGTACGGTAGCCTTTCATTTGCTCACTTATAGTGAGGAAAATGTTTTTGTTTCGGACAATTCTTATTTTTGTGATCCCAATTTAAATCAAATCAGTAACAAACTAATTATCTATCTTTATCAGTATAACCTCACATAATATGTCTTCGATCGTAGTGAATAACATGAAATTGGAAGGTTATGTGGGCCCTCCATACCAACAGAGTCGTGACTACTGTAGTGGCCCTTTGGGAAAAAAGGCTGCACACCTCCTCTACTGGGTCAGTACAGAAACATTCAGAGCAATAATGCCCACATATTTCACACTCAAAAAGCAAATAGAAAGATTTCATGCCCAAGGCAAGGCAATGAAAAGAAACCCAGCATAATAAACATGTCTCCCATCCTATCCCATCCTGCCGAAGGGACGAGGAGGCACCTATCTGATCCTAATCCAAAAAGGTGCTACACTTTCAGGATTAATTAACCACGTGGTTCCCAGTTAACCCTGAGAACGAACACATTCGAGGGTCCTCACAAACAATGTGCAGTAGCATGCATAAATATACATACAAGGTGTATGTATATATATACATATATGATGAAACAATAAAGTCACTTGACACTTTACCCCAGGCAGGTATCCTCCTCCAGGGGTCAAGAGAAGATCCTATATCCCGGCCTTGAGCCAACAAACGATGTCCACGTTGCACGAAGTCTAAAGATACACTGACGCTGTCTGTGAAGCAGCTGAAGCCTGAAGCTGCTCAAGCTGGGACTCCCCCAGCTCCCTCCACCCCCTCCCGCCAATCTCCATCTCTCCCTCTCTGTCTCTCCAACACTAACCTCCCTAAACTCCTCTTTTTAATGGCGTGCATTATTATGCTCTAACCTTTTTAACTTGAATGTAAAAGCAAGTCACACACAGAGAGAGAGAGAGAGAGAGAAGGACGAGGGAAGGAGGATCCTCTCTCTCTCTCTCTCTCTCTCTCTCCACCAGACACCCGCCTCTACCGTTTCATGGCGCGCGCTAAACTATGACAAAATTTAGCCAAAATCTTAAAATAACAATTGTTTTTTTATTAGAACTGACTGTATATCATTTTGTCAACTTGAAATTCGATTCCTGATAAGTGTAAAACTATTCTACCGTACGGTTTTGCTGTGTTTATTTATCTGATTACAGCACTGCTGCACAGTAGGCCTATATATCAGTGGTTCTTAACCTTTTTATTACCACGGCCCCCCAGTAAAATCCCCCCCACCCCCAGATTTAAAGGAACATTAAAAAAAGGTGGTTTTTCATTCTTTTGGGAACGAATTAGTGAGATCTTGACACCTGCTTCTTCTTAGCGAGTCTTGTTTAAGAGAATAACGAATATAATTAGAGGATTTTCAACTTTTCTCCCTGGGGGGGCTCGTGACCCCCTTTGAAATAGCTGGCGCCCCCCAAATTGAGAACCAATGGTATATATATATATGTATCCTCCTATAATATATTACGATATTAACTCCTTCTGAAGTATACATTTTATGTGTAAAAATCTTATTGTATGTTGAATCTTTCTATAATGAAATGAATGGTCAGACATTTTCCTAAAATAAACAATTATGGCACTAATTCAATACTGGTTTTTTTCAATAACTATTTTCAATGGGATAAAGTATATTGAATTTGACTCTCTCTCTCTCTCTCTTTGACAGGTATGTAGAATCCTCATTACTACCCTAAAGTAATTTTCATTGTACTTTGATCACTTACTTTTTTTTATCCACCCTTTTACTGTACCTCCTTCTCATATTCTCTTTCTTCCATCTTACTCTCCTCAACCCTCTTTCTCCTAACACATGATTCATAGTGCTGTTACCTAACCTTTCAAACCTTTTACTGTCAATATCCGTTTCAGCGCTGAATGACCTCATAGGTCCCCAGTGATTGGCCTTTGGCCTCAATTCCATATTCAATGCAATTCAATTCAATACATTTTTATCTGTTTATTTATTCATTTATTTTCTTTTCTGTATTTCCTATTACCTTCTGTTACTTGTTTCTCATGAACACCTTAATATTCTTTGGAAGCTTCGATTTCAAGTCAGTGGCCCCTTCTGTGGGGGCTTCTTCTTCTTCCATATGAAGAGGGTTCTTCATCTTCTCAATAATAATAATAATAATAATAATAATAATAATAATAATGAAGTCTTGGTTTTGGCAGCACTACGAAACGAAATGGCAGGAGGGAGAGAGAGAGAGAGAAAGAGAGAGAGAGAGAGAGAGAGAAAGAGAGAGAGAAAGTAAATAGCTTGATAAGCATTTGTACGATTGCGTATAAAATTGCAATTTACGTCTTTTTCTCTTTTATTAAATAAAAAGCTTTTATGACGTATATATGCTGTATTACAATCCTTTAATACGTCACAAACATTGTACCTCACTGTAATTCAGAACTTACAAAAATGTCATCGGTTACAATTGTTCAGATTTCATTTCCAGAACTGGATTTCAAAAGCCATCATAATATTAACAGTAATAATCATCTCTCTCTCTCTCTCTCTTAGAACTTTCCTTTCACTGTTTAATTCGTAATGTAATATATATATATATATATATATATATATATATATATATATATATATATATATATATATAATGCTTGGTGTCTAATGGCTTTATTTGCAAAGCGTGTCCGGTGAACGACGAGTCAGTTAATCAGTCTGTGAAATGGTCAGCCATTATAGGTCTAGGTCTTTGTCCCATGATTCAGGTCGTACCTTCTGAATCTACTTTTATTCCTGATCTTTCCACATACCCTCACCCCAGCGACCCTCAGCAGTCGACTAACGAGATTGGTACATGAGAAACAAACGGATTTTTTTTTTTTTTTGCTATAGATTGAGATAGCCTTATGCCAGCACGGCTTCTTGGCCTCTCCCATACACATCATTTGAGGACATGAACGTCAAAATCCTTTTGAAATTAGAAGGTAAGTTATACTCTAATCATTAACACTTATATCGAATTTAACTTTATTATTATTATTATTATTATTATTATATATATATTGTTAATGACATTAATTCAGTCTGCTTTTTTCCCTGTGAAATCCTGTGCACGTGACAACTGCGTTCGTGCGCAAGGCTTCAACCCCGACTGCAACTTAACCGAAGTAGTGATCCTTGCACTTGTTGTAAGTGCAAGTGATGGGGAATAAAGTTACTTGCACTTAATCTGAGTGCTAATACTATAAAAAATGAGGGATTGACTTGTGCTGCGGTTAGTAGACTACATCTGAAGACGAAGTCAAAGCCAACCCAGCGATCTGAACGAGAGAACCGGTTGCGTCAAGACGGTTTGAAGTTGATTGGAATTTGAATCGTTCTTTAAACTTCCCCCCCCCCCTCCCCCACCCGCCAACCCACATCCCCAACACCCACCAACAATAGGAATACACTGGTCTACACACACACACACACACACACACACACACACACACACACACACAGGCAGACACATTATAGTTTATTAATATTAAAATATCATGATCCAAATGATTCTCCTCTCTCTCTCTCTCTCTCTCGCCGGATCGTCAGCTGTACAAGAGTGATAAGCGAAACGAAGAAGAGTTATTTTGTAGACGTTAAAGAAATCGTCACCGATACCAACTCCCATATGCCCATACCCACACACACACACACACACACACGCGCACATATGCCCATACCCACACACACACACACACACACACACACATATATATATATATATATATATATATATATATATATATATATATATATATATGCAGACGAAGAAAGTGTTGAGTATAATTCACAGCAATGTGTATCACTTAGGCCTACTTGTGTAGTCATTAGCTCACAATTTTTTACACATTTTAGAATCTATCTGCCGCAAACGTTCATTCATTGCCATTTACGATCTTCCCTGCATTTTATGAGTTAACTGTATATTCGTATCGTTATTTTACAACATAATTGATGTGTAATGCGTATACATAAAATGTGTGATATACGTAATACGATCTTTTCTGTATGTTATAAGTTAACAGCAATTCATATAATTCATTTTTTTCGTCTCGTCTGTAAATGCAAGACGATTGACGCGGCCATTTAGGAAGCTGTTTGGGGAAGGGGGTTGGGGGAAGGAAGTTTTGTTCTACAACGTAATTATTAATGTATAAAATGCGTAAAATGCATAGCGCATAAAATGCATGACAAACTCCAGCAGCCATGAGACGGGACAGAAAGACAAAGAGAGAAAAAGGAACTATATAACGCTTGAGAAGAAATGTCGGAGGGACGCGTTCAAGATCGTACATTTTGGCTCAAAGTTGCTCAGTTGTGATAATAAGCATCGCAATGTCTTGGTCGCGTTTAGTATTGAATTCCTTTTCGAAGGCCTTCGTAGACGTCGACTCTGCAATGGAATTCGATTCTTATTCCGATGCTCGTATGTTTTGTAGCTGTAGTTATAGGCTGTTATTTCTGGTGCGCAGGGAGGGACTCTCTCTCTCTCTCTCTCTCTCTCTCTCTCTCTCTCTCTCTCTCTCTCTCTCTCTCTCCCAGGACCGTTAATTGTACAAATGATGAAGGAAGCGTAGAAAGGTTATTTTTGTTGTAACCATTAAACTTCTCTTCACCGAGAGTTATGATGCGTGTATAGGCCTGTGTTTCAGGTTGAGGGTCTCCCTTCATGTAGCTTGTCGTGTGGAACCCCTGCCCACACCTATACCCACACTCCCACTCCCCCATACCCTTACCCCCACTTCCATGCCCACACTCCCATCCCCACTCCCAGTCCCACACCCCCCCTACTATACCCACAACCATACCCACACCCCCACACACATACCACCACTCCCATACCCACACCCCCACTCCCACCCCTACCCATACCCATAGTGCCTCAATGGCTACCCCAAGTTTTTGAGCGAAGCTGCAATTACTAGTAATTCTGGTTGCTGTTCATAGAGTATCGTGTTCGTTAGCGTCATTTATCTCTCTCTCTCTCCCCCTCCCCCCCCCCCCCCTCTCTCTCTCTCTCTCTCTCTCTCTCTCTCTCTCTCTCCCTTCGTCTGTATAGTCTTGGACGTGACCTCAATTTTGTGTCCGTCATAATCTTAGTATTGTTTTAGACGTTGATGTATATTGAGATGTCACGTCTACGTGCGCTGTTAGGCCTATGTTTCATCTGCTTCCTCGGGGGGACGTATTGGTTGTCTGGTGGCCGCCCCACCCCCTCCCAACCCCCACCAACACCAATACCAAATCCAACATTACTCCTACACCCCCTCAGAGAGAGAGAGAGAGAGAGAGAGAGAGAGAGAGAGAGAGAGAGAGAGAGAGAGAGGCTAAAAAAGTAGTTCAATCGTCCAATGCCTACATAGTATGCCTGAATTTACTTTATCTTTCCGAATTATCCCTTTTCCTTCCTTCATCAGAATCCCCTTCTTCCTTTTATCCGTTTTCGGTTCTTCATCTTTCTCCTCATCTCTCTCTCTCTCTCTCTCACCCATACCCCTACACCGCCTCATTGCTTCCCTCGACAGAAAGATGAAAAATCCTCTTAAGAAACAAAGGATAATGACATAAACTGTTTTTCTTTCTATTTGAAAATCAAACTCCATTTCTATTTTGGCTGTATTATATAGCACGATGGGGGTGGGGGGGAGGGGGAAGAGGACGTAGGAGGCTGTAAAAAGTATATTGAAAACGAAGCAGAGGAAAAAGGTATATTATATGAAGATTGGGGCAGACCCAACTGTCCTACCGTTGGAGCAAGAAAGATAATGCTATATAAGCCTAGTCTGATAATCACTCTTGGTCGAAATTCCCGGGAATGCACCACTGGAATGAGCCACTTGGAATCGTTGGGAAATAAGATGCTATAATATGATTCTGGTGACAACCAAATGCATATTAGGTCGAAGATCTCATTGGAAATTTTACGTTGAGACGAAGGGAGATGGAGTTTCCTTTTCTCTCTCTCTCTCTCTCTCTCTCTCTCTCTCTCTCTCTCTCTCTCTCTCTCTCTCTCTCTCTCTCTCTGCCTTCGCCTGTCCCATCCATATTATTAAACGTTATAATTGGGTACAGTCTTGGACGTGACCTCAGTTTCATGTCCATAATAGTGTCAGTATTGTCTCATACGTCGATGTATATTGAGATGTCCTTTAGGCCTATGTATCATATTTGCTTCGCTGGGGGTACGTATTGGTTGTCTGGAGCCCCCCCTCCCCCCACCCCCCCCATGCAAACACACACAGACACCAAATCCGCCCACACCCCTACCCCCGCCTCATTGCTTTCAGAGAGAGAGAGAGAGAGAGAGGGATAGTAAAAGGAGGAGAGAGAGAGAGGGAAAATCGTAGAGAGAGAGAGAGAGAGAGAGAGAGAGAGGAAACAAACCACTGCCAACAAGAAACGTCTAGACTTTGTAAAAAAAGGTTTGCTAGTTAACGAGCAAGTGAGGTGGAGGAGTTCCTAAGATCAGAAAAGAAGACAGACCTGATTTAGGACGAGAGAAACTTATTAAAGAAAAAGGACCACTTACTTGAATGGAGCCGAAAATCAGGTTTTTTTGTGTTGATCTGGAAGTGAATCAACCAGATTTCCTGAGACCGAAGCTTTTCTAATGATGCTATTGCGAGATTCATCTGGTCTTGTACAGCACGGGCTCTTGCTTCTATGAGATTCCTGTGAAAATAAAAAGCGTTGTCAGTGATTTGTTTAACTTAATGTTTCAAGGTTATGTTAATATAATGTTTTAATAATAGTTCTTGTGCTCCTGAATGTTAATTTTGTTCTATGTCAATATTCACAACCGATTTCATTGCAGTTAGTTGTGATTGGCCGTTTAAGAAGCTCTCCAACCAACCAGAGGTTGTAATTATATACTTTGTATATATATATATATATATATATATATATATATATATATATATATATATATAGATGCAAGTTAAAAACTCCTTTAAACTATTTAAGATAATGGAATGGATGCCTGGAAGGGAAGTCTCCACTCCTATATATATGAGATAAAATATATGGAAAAATTCTGTACAAGTTCACACGTAAAATACAATTTGTGAAAAAATTCCCCACATAAGATACAGCTTAGGAAAAAATTCCACACGTACCATACAAGATGTGGAAAAATTCCATATGCTAGATAGAATTTATGGAAAAATTCCACACTTAAGATACAATATATGGAAAAATTCCGCACTTAAGATACAATATATGGAAAAATTCCGCACTTAAGATACAATATATGGAAACATTCCACACGTAAGGTACAAATCTGGAAAAATTCCATTTGTAAGATAAAATATAAAGTAAAATTCCACACTTAAGATACAGCATATGGAAAAATTCCAAACTTAATACAGTATACAATGTATGGAAAAATTCCACACGTAAGATACAATGAATGGAAAAAATCCATTTGTAAGATAAAATATATAGCACAATTCCACACGTGAGAGACAATGTATGGAAAAATTCTAAAGGTCAAGATATCAAAAGTTAAAATCTGTTTCAATTCACCGAACACCGTCGTCGTTCTGACGCTCGGCGCCATCTCTACATATTGCATAGACCTCTGACCCGACCGCTGAATTAGGCAATAAAACCAGATGTTTGTAACAAGCCCCGAATGTTCCGAGTTAGCAAAATCTCAGGATAAATAAAAAAGAGACAACATCGAACCAAAGATTAAACAAAAAACAGGTAAAAAATGCACCGAAGTTTCTTCGGCGCAGTTGAGTTTTCTGTCCAGTGTATAATCAAGGCCACCGAAAATAGATCTATCTTTCGGTGGTCTCGGTATAATGCTGCATGAACCGCGGCCCATGAATCTTTAACCACGGCCCGGTGGTGGCCTGGCTTATATCGTTGCCAGACGCAAGATTATGGCTAACTTTAACCGTAAAAAAAACTAAAAACTGTTGAGGCTAGAAGGCTGCACACGAATATTTTTAATTGACACAAATATTTTCATTAGGGGTTTGTGTAGAATCCTAGAGTTTATCCCCAAGAGCAATATGGCGTCGTGAAAATCGGAATTTCTGTGAAAATCTGTAGAATCTGGATATTATTGTGACTTACGTTTTCATAATTTTGTTACGTAAATCAATATATTCAGTAGATATTCCATTGTGGCAGGAGACCAGTTTTCAAGCCACTGTGCGAATCATTATTGGAAAACAATGCCTTAGCCACCAAATTATAAATGACTGATGTACAAAATAATCGATTATAGAGAAAAATAGGTGTAAAATTCTACTTTCATATAACATGCAAGAAAATGTATCAGGTACAAAGAAGATATGTTAGCTTCTTCTATGCCTAAAGGAATTGCATCCTACTCTAATCTTATAAGCAACATACCTCAGGGCAATAGGAACAGCCTAAATTTGATGGCGGGGCGAGAATGTAATGCTCTTGAAAACAGCCAACCACTCTTAAAATTACTAACTTGATGATAATTTTTTGGTAAAGATTTCCAACACTTCTGCTCCCTGGAAATACCATCTTGCTTCTGATGGGAACTGAGGCTACAGATCACTCTGTATGTAGTTTTGTTTGTCGTCAACACACAAGTCACTGGTGACATCTGTTGGAGGAAAGTAAAATCAAAATATATTTCCCATTATTTCAATGACATTCGAAGGTGGGTGAAGTCATTTTGAATTACTTTCTTTTACCTGGATACTAATTAAAGAGTCTGTTCTTGAAGGCTGTCTATGGGAAGTTGAATAAATATGTAAATTAAATCAGTAAAAATTATGTCATGTGACATTAGCGATTGAGAGCAAGATGGCGATCTCTTTTGTTTACAAACGAATTATGACTCAGAGAAGTTTGAAATCAAACTTCTCTCAAGTAAACTGTAATGAAAGGATCTTCTCAAACTTAAAGGAAAAGTGTTTAATTACAATAAACTACAATAAAACAACTTCATTCGCCTTCATAATGGCGATACAACATAAATAAAAGAACTAAACTATGATAATTTTCACTTCGGAATCGCTTCAACTCTTCATTCGTCTAATGCGTCCGATTCCTCTGACTGGGACTCGGATTCGGGTTCGTTCGATTCGGTATACTGGGCCTCTCCCTCGTAAGTGACCTCAGCCACGTAACCTGAGTCGCCCTCGACGTGATACTTGACCGTCTGGAGGCGCCCGTCGGGAAGGGGGACGAAGTACGACCCCTGAGTGTCGTCGTCTCCGTCGCGGGATTCCTCGTGTCCGAACTCGTCGCTGAAGCTGTATTTGGCTTCGCTGGATTCGTAGGATTCCTCTGAGGAGGATTCCTGGAATGGGCACATTTGCAGTTTAATATGAATGATTATTATTATTATTATTATTATTATTATTATTATTATTATTATTATTATTATTATTATTATTATTATTATTATTCAGAAGATAAATCCCTATTTATGTAGGTCAGTACCGAATTAGAATGAGAAGTTTTATAAGAGAACATTGATGAAACTCTGCGGTAAAAGAGCCCCAGATTTCAGTTAATGGGGGAAGTGGCAGTGAGACTGGCGGTTGGACACTTTCGGTCGTTCATTCAAACAAAACCCGAAAGAGAAGTTAATCAAGAAATGAAGTTGAAAGGAAAGTGGGTGGAAATGGAAAGACAATTCAAATACTAAACCTAAGGAGATGATGAAGGTAACAGATGACTGAATAAGGGAAAAGAATAAAGCAGAGTTGACAGCGATAAGACAGAAAAATAACGAATAAGATAAAGGGAAAGTTTCGTGAAAAAGTAGATATCTCGAAGCAATATGAAACTGAAATAATAAAAACAAAGATAATAAAAAGTAAATATGTCAATAAGAATGATAAATAAGAACTTCATGAATAGGAGAAGTCTGGGTCCACCCTTAGTGTGGGGTAAGAAGAACAAAGAAAGTCAGCAGAACATGAAGAAGACAAGGGTTCAGGAAAAGTCTGCCGGAGGTCAGATGGCAGGAAGGTCGTGAGTGACGTCACATGCTGTGGGGGTCATCATCGTCTGTGATGAGTCAGTTGGTCTGAACTGGTGTTCCTCCACGCTGGAAACTCCCTCATCGGGGCTTCTTCTTGAGGGGTTTCCTGAGGGAGGCAATGCCCCCCCCCCCATGTGGCTTTACATTTGGGGTGCCTTCTTTGGTCCAGTTACTGAAGGTTCTTAGGCTGTTATAATAATAATAATAATAATAATAATAATAATAATAATAATAATAATAATAATAATAATAATAATAATAATAATAAGGAAACCATCCCCGAATTCAAGCAGGAGACAAACTTCCTTGCAAAGAATCTACGGACACCGGGAGACAGGACAGTTCCTGAGATTTGGTGATTCTCTCTCTCTCTCTCTCTCTCTCTCTCTCTCTCTCTCTCTCTCTCTCTGTCTCTATTAGCAGCTACGAGACCCCGTGGACATACTCCGGTCACTGAAAAAGAAATTATTTCATTTTTTTATCCAAACAGAATATAAATTGCGTCAACATTTACACAAAGTCAATGCGATGAAGTAATATTTATGCCTATAAAACCGATGCTTAAACAGGAAGAATTACGAAGGAAATTAGATATTTTGAACAAACTCTAGAGTCTTCTAGACTTCCTTCTGGCAACACAGAGAATCGCCTCTTAGCCTTTGTGGAAGACGCACGATGACCAACATAAAAAGAGGCTGTAACGTGTCATTATAGCATAATGATTAAATGTTCTCGAGCTGAATCTATGGAAGATTAATGCTTTTCTGTTATTGCAGGATTTCATACGATTTTCGGTTTGATAAATAGCGCCTGATGCGACAGTCCTTTAGTTCGAGATCATTCAAAGTTGGCATTCTTGACGCTTCTTCTTCAGTGGCTTCTGGATGTAAACGTTGACATTATTTTACATCTAATTCCGGTCAGAGTTTCCCAGATTTGGAGGCACTGCTAAGATACAACGAGACCTTCCATGATAGTGCATTGAGTGAAATTATTCTGCGTCAGTAACATTTCCCGAGATTTATAATATCGCGAGAAACGTGAAAAGTTCATCAGGTTTAAATCAGGCGGGTATTTGTCCCTCAGAATAGCCAAATCCGAGATCTTTGGAACAATATGAACAGTGCGGAACAGCGCTGAAATATTCACAGTTAGTAGGTAATATTGTTCTTCTCTAGAGAATTAAAAAGAAAAAACGCAATTGTTTCCCGCAGATGTTTGACCTGAGACTTTGACCTCCATAAAGAGGAACCGGAGGGAGGGAGGGTTGTCGGAACTGACAATCCATATTAAATGCTTTTTAAAGTCAATGAATTCCAGAGAGTTTCTTATTCGAAGTCAACTGCAGTCAGGCCAGAAACCTAGTTTAGTAATAAATATACAATGATGATATTATTCTATGCTCAGAACTGCTGCTGCAGTGTTCCTGCCCGAAATGCGATATGTTGTATTTCATGTTGTTGGTCTGCCTGCATGGGTCTTCATGTCGTCTATGACGGGCGGTGGCATTTTCGCTCTGGGGGAGGACTGTAGGCAAGTGGGTTTTCATCGTCTTCCCTTGCCTCGAATTTTGGGTCATTTTTCCTTTACATGAAATACTCATTTCCAACTGAAGGTGAATTTAGATATCCCTAAGGAATCATCATTTTAGATTATGAGAAAAAGATGGGAATAAGAATAATCTAAGTGGTTTCCTCACCCACCTGTGAAAATGCAGTGGTCCACTTGCGCTGATTTTCTTCGGTGGCCAATAGGTGGCGTTCACGACTTGCTTATAGTCAAAATTGCAGTACATTTTTGGGTGGAGAAAGGACCGCATGGGGACCACGTGATCGCCTTAGAGTATACGAAGGATTGAAGACATAATTAAAGTACGATTTCATTAATGGATCATTTTGATTCTGTTTCATAACATAATTAGTGGAAAATTCCCAATTTTCGGTGGTTTAGTTAGGAGGCTGAAACTGAACTCAAACTGAAAGGTAATATAGCCTTTGAACACATGATGGCTTCCTATAATCACATGACCAATATAGTTTAGTTTCATTTATATGAAACTAAGTCAAGACTATTGGACAAATCCTGTATTCAGACCAGAATCATTAAATTACAAAAGAAAGTCATGAACAGGCCATGCAATCATTTCATTCCAGAATGACTCTCTCAGAAGACTAATATTATAAAGGACAATAAATATCCACTCCAATTGCAATGTCCCGGACGGAGGTGCCGTGTGCAATATGCTAATAACAGGGGCAATACGGCAATGTTGCAATGAATGTGAAATTCATCGAAAATAGCGAAGCATTCTTTCCTTCTAACTGGGTAAAAGTTTGGTCACTGGGCTTCTGATGACCGATTTGTAGAAGTTACAATATTCTGCAATCTGCTTGCAAGACGACAATGTTGAAAGCAAGGGAATATTCGTCAGCAGAGCTTTAGGAAATCGCCCCAGGATTCTTTTCTGGGAACAAAACAGCTTTGCTTTGGAACTGGATAAAATGCAGTCTACTGGATTTTGGGAGGTCCACACTAACTTCTGAAGCTTCGAACTGAATAAAAGGCAGTCTACTGGTCTCTGATGACAAATATGCATTCGAAATCACAATATATTGCAATCTGCTTGCAATATGGCAAGGTTGCAGACAAACTCACAGCATGCAAAATAGCAAGACAATGAGGAAGTCTTTGGAGAACGAACCAGCCTTTGCTTCAGACTAAAGAATGGCAAAGAGATCGGTCTGTTATGCCCAAAATGCAGTGGGAATTGTAGTAAATTACAACTTTCTTGCATTATTGCAACGTTGCAGGAGGTCTGGCAAAATTCATCAAGGCTATAGCCCTTGGCAATTTTTTATGGGCCACAACGACCTTTCCTTCAAACTGGATAAAATACAAATGATGTTCTTCTACTGACGATATGCATGGAAGTTTGCAATATATTTCAATATCCTTGCAAAACGGCAATGTTGCAAACAAGAAAAAGTTCAAAGTAGCAACTTTAGTATGATGTTTCCTGATAGGAAACCAACGATTCCTTTTTGGAGTAAAATGCAGCCTAATGTTCTCTGCGCATAGAAAGTTGGAATAAATTGCAATTTCCTTGCAACAAGGAATGTTTCCAGCGAGGGAAAATTCGCCAAAATGGCAAGGCTACATACAGACTTGGGACTTTTCCTCTTGGCAAAGAAACTTTCGCTTCAAGCTTGATAAAATGCAGTTGTGTATCGACCTTCTGATCACGAATAGGCAACAAAAATTCCTATATATTGCAATGCCCTTGCAATACGGAAATGTTGCAAACCAGGCAGCATTGGCAAGAATAGCAAGGATATACTGTAGACAGGATTTTTTCGTCGAACAACCAACTTTTCCTTCAGACTGGATCATTAATATGCCTACGAAACTGCAATATATCGCAATTTCCTTGCAATAAAGCAATGTTGCAATCGGACCCAGATTCGTCAGAAAGCAAAGCTACAGCCTAAAGAAGGATATAGTTTGGGCCAAAGGCCAAGCGCTGGGACCTGTGAGATCATTCAGCGCTGGAAAGGAAATTAACAGTAAAAGGTTTGAAAGGTCAAGTAACAGGAGGAAAACCTCAAAGCAGTTGAAGCACTATCAATCAATTGTTAGGAGAGGGTGGATAGCAAGATGGAAGAAAGAGAATATGAAAGGAGGTACAGTAAAAGGAAAGAAAAGAGTTATAGGGGCCATGGACGGCACGCTGCAAAGAACCTCAAGTAATGCCTACAGTGCACCGCATGAGGTGCACTGACGGCCCTACCCCTCTACAGGGTATAGTTATCTTGAAGTTGAAAAGGTTTTAAATTAGGTACAGTTTGTGTCAAAGAGGAGATATACGAGTATATGATTATTATTCTTCCAATGTGTGTTGCAGTCATCATATGCTGCATTCCAACTGCTCTGTGCAAATTCCTTTTCCCATTGCAACCACAGACAGTCCTTCCTACCTTAGACATTTGGTTTCATAAAATGATGAAGCAAAAATTCATCAGTTTCAGCAGACGAGTTGAGGAAGAATCGTTATTTGATCTGTTTATGATGAATACAGGAAATATGTCTTCAACACTAACAATATTGTTTGTTGATCTTAAAGGATTTTTATTATGGAAATAATGATACATCATTCTTTGGACTTATATGTTTATTTTCACAAGATTACTCCTCAACCCCCCTCCAGCACCCCCCAAAAGTAAAAACTGTTAAAGGCATGACTTTGTCCCCTGCATGCATTTGGGGTCGGGGTAAAACGCCACGATCGTTATGTCTACGAACAGTAACTGTAGAGTTGTCGGAAGTGCCAATCTATACGCTTCTAAAGCTGGTGGAATCAAGATATTTTATCATTCCAAGTAGTCTGTAGTCAGTTCAGAAATCTCAATTTCAAATCATTGACTTTTTATTCAATTGTCTCATGCTGAGAACTGTGATATTGCTGTTCAAAATGCGGTGCTGAATCTGATTATGTTGGTGTGCCTGCATCTTCTTCTTCTTCATGTCGTCTATGGTTCTCGTCTCATTTTTCTTTTCATGAATGATTTATTACCAAATGGTATTTCATTTACTTATCTTAACACAATGATCATTTCATATAATGAGGGAAAGCTTCTCATAGAGATAATTAGGTAGATTTCACGCCCATCTTGGAAGATGCAGTGGTCCACTTGCGCTGGTATTCTTATGTAGCCAATAGGTGGCGATAACGACTTGCTTATAGTTAAAATTGCTGTACATTTTTTGGTGGGGAAAGGACCGCATGGGGACCACGTGGCCGCCTCAGAGTATTCGGAGGATTGAAGACGAAACTGAAATCAGATTTCATTCTTTATTTGATACAGTTTTCTGAGATATTGAAAGGAAAATTCCCATTGGTCGCTTCTTAAGATAGAAGAATGAAAATGAACTCAAAATGAAACGAAATATTTAGCCATTGAACACATTATTAACTCCCTATAATCACATGACCTACAGTTTAGTTTCCTCTGTATAAAACTGATTCAAGACTGTAAATAAAGAGGACTATATTTGTACCCATTTGATTAACCTACAAAATAAGGTTGTGAAAATGACCTGCAATCATTTCATTTCACTTCATTTCTCGTTCTCAGAGTGTTATCATAATGCACAATTTATATACATCAAAATAGCAAGGTCAAATGATACTATATTAATGGGGTATTTATATGTGAACTGAGGACCAGAGGGAGAGAGAGAGAGAGAGAGAGAGAGAGAGAGAGAGAGAGAGAGAGGTAGCCATTCGTGAAACACTCATTACATTTTCTATCCATCTATCTATCTCTGACTTTTTATTGAGCAGCAAGAAACATTATTGGTGTCGGTGAATCTATATGTTAAATGATATTATGGAAAAATAATGACAAACACATGTGAATAATAATAATAATAATAATAATGAACCAAACAAAAACTTCTTTGTTTTCTTCTGAAGATGGAAAGAGAAACCCACAAGATTCCTGTGTATAACTTGTTTACTTGTAAATATTTACATATTACTTTAATCTCGAGATCTTTCAGATCCTAGTTAGAACCTGAAAGACCTCGAGATTAAAGTAATATGTAAATATTTACAAGTAAACAAGTTATACACAGGAATCTTGTGGGTTTCTCTTTCAATAATAATAATAATAATAATAATAATAATAATAATAATAATAATAATAATAATAATAATAATAAGGCAAAGAACCACAATTTCTCCTTACAATTATCAGAATAAATGTAAGAAATTTTGAGAGAGAGAGAGAGAGAGAGAGAGAGAGAGAGAGAGAGAGAGAGAGAGAGAGAGAGAGAGAGAGAGAGAGAGAGAGCACCCCCTTCCTGTGGTTGACTTTTCAGAAAACATATATATAATTCACCGACCACATTTTTGCAACGAAGTGACCACGCCTCATGGCCACAGAAAGTGAGTTATCTCTATTGAAAGTGATCTATAAACACTTAACACCTGATATAGACACCTTCAATAGGAGGGAGTCTAAGAGACGTCTCCCCATATATTAGGTGATACTCCATAACGGTATTATTATTATTATTATTATTATTATTATTATTATTATTATTATTCAGAAGATGAAGAACCCTACTCATATGGAACAAGAAGCCCACTAAACGGGCCACTGACTTGAAATTGAAGCTTCCAAAGAATATTAAGGAGTTTATTTGAAAGAAGAAATATTTCATATTTAACGATATCTTATAATTATTCCTTCCTCTTGGTAGCATACAAGAATGTGCTTTGTTTTTTAAATTTATTCAACCTGGGACATTAATGATTTAGGAAAATGTCATTAACACTGCTGTTTGTTTTCGTTCTACAATAAATGAAAATTTGATTACATTTGACTTCAAAAGGCGATGCTGGAATGATCTAAAAGTTTCGAAAATTTTCCAGCTCCTGGAAGGACGAGAGAGAGAAATCATTGGCTCATGCGCCCAACGGTGCTATGGCTCAGAAAAATGCAAATTTCAAAGTTTCCAAAAACAAACTCTGAGTAAAAACCAGGCGAAGAGTTTACAGATGCATTCAGTGGACAATTTTATGCACATGAAAATATGGACTACATGGCGGAGGAGCAGTTTGGAGTCGACGTTACAGCCTTCGGCGATTTATAAAGCAGGAATGTTTTTAATACTGTCACGTTTGGGACTAAGTTCTGCGCTCGAGATATGCACGGGAAGGAATTAGGAGGAGAGGAGGACCCTGGAATGGAGACTTTCGAGGACTTTCACGAGAAGAAAGCAGAGAGAGAGAGATAGATGAGATTCGTCTGCCAGAATTACCATTTGGATCAACAGATCTGTGAAGTCTCGTAGGAATCCGGAGGACTTTTCGCCGTCTTCGAATCCTTCCTTCAGTCAGTCTCCAGTTCCTGGAGGCACGAGAGAGACGCCATGTATATCAGGAAAGGAAAGCAAAGGAGTGGTTACAGCGATGCTGAAATGGCCTAAAACCTTCGGAGTCTTCCTTGAAGGTGCTTCAGAATCCTTCGGTCTCAGCTCCTGGTGGAAGGGCGAGAGAGAAGAAGAGCCATTCGCGGATGCCCCCAGCGCTAGAGCTCAGTGGAACTCCAACTTCAGAGTCTCCAGAAGCAAGCTCCGAAATCCTTCGAGTCTCCTTGAAGCCTTCGGAGGTTTGGTGTCATATTCGAAAAGTAGGGATAAGGAGGGTCTGAACCACAAGGCAGAGGGGCCCGAAGGCGCCCTAAGGATGCCTTCCTTTGAAGGCACCCTTGACTGGGGAAGATCCTCCTCAGAGGCTGCTTCCCTGGAGGTAGGCAGGTTTCCTGCCAGGCTGGGGAAGCGGGGCCTGAGGAGGGCCTGAACCACAAGGCAGAGGGGTCCGAAGGCGCCCTAGGGAAGCCTTCCCTTGAAGGCAGCCTTGAGTGGGGAAGATCCTCCTCAGAGGCTGCTTCCCTGGAGGTAGGCAGGTTGCCTGTCATGAGGGGAAGTGGGTCTGGGGAGGGCCTGAACCACAAGGGTGAGTGGCCCAATGGCGCCCTAGGGAAGACTTCCCTTGAAGGCAGCCTTGACTGGGGAAGATCCTCCTCAGAGGCTGCTTCCCTGGAGGTAGGCAGGTTTCCTGCCAGGCTGGGGAAGCGGGCCTGGGGAGGGCCTGAACCACAAGGGTGAGTGGCCCAATGGCGCCCTAGGGAAGCCTTCCCTTGAAGGCACCCTTTACTGCGGAAGATCCTCCTCAGAGGCTGCTTCACTGGAGGTAGGCAGGTTTCCTGCCATGAGGGGAAGCGGGCCTGGGGAGGGCCTGAACCAAAAGGGTGAGTGGCCCAAAGGCGCAATAGGGGAAGCCTTCCCTTGAAGGCAGCCTTGACTGGGGAAGATCCTCCTCAGAGGTTTGCTTCCCTGGAGGTAGGCAGGTTCCCTGCCATGAGGGGGAAGCGGGCCTGGGGAGGGCCTGAACCACAAGGGTGAGTGGCCCAAAGGCGCCCTAGGGAAGCCTTCCCTTGAAAGCAGCCTTGAGTGGGGAAGATCCTCCTCAGAGGCTGCTTCCCTGGAGGTAGGCAGGTTTCCTGCCATGCTGGGGAAGCGGGACTGGGGAGGGCCTGAACCACAAGGCTGAGGGGCCCAAAGGCGCCCTTTGGGAAGCCTCCTCTTGAAGGCAGCCTTGAGTGGGGAAGATCCTCCTCAGAGGCTGCTTCACTGGAGGTAGGCAGGTTTCCTGCCAGGCTGGGGAAGAGGGCCTGGGGAGTGCCTGAACCACAAGGTTGAGTGGCCCAAAGGCGCCCTAGGGAAGCCTTCCCTTGAAGGCACCCTTGAGTGGGGAAGATCCTCCTCAGAGGCTGCTTCCCTGGAGGTAGGCAGGTTTCCTGCCAGGCTGGGGAAGCGGGCCTGGGGAGGGCCTGAACCACAAGGGTGAGTGGCCCAAAGGCGCCCTAGGGAAGCCTTCCCTTGAAGGCAGCCTTGACTGGGAAGATCCTCCTCAGAGGCTGCTTCCCTGGAGGTAGGCAGGTTTCTTGCCAGGCTGGGGAAGCGGGCCTGGGGAGGGCCTGAACCACAAGGGTGAGTGGGCCCAAAGGCGCCCTAGGGAAGCCTTCCCTTGAAGGCAGCCTTGAGTGGGGAAGATCCTCCTCAGAGGCTGCTTCCCTGGAGGTAGGCAGGTTTCCTGCCATGAGGGGAAGCGGGGCCTGGGGAGGGCCTGAACCAAAAGGGTGAGTGGCCCCAAAGGCGCCCTAGGGAAGCCTTCCCTTGAAGGCAGCCTTGAGTGGGGGAAGATCCTCCTCAGAGGCTGCATCCCTGGAGGTAGGCAGGTTTCCTGCCATGCTGGGGAAGCGGGCCTGAGGAGGGCCTGAACCACAAGGCTGAGGGGTCCCAAGGTTCCCTAAGGAAGCCTTCCCTTGAAGTCACCCTTGAGTGGGGAAGATCCTCCTCAGAGGCTGCTTCCCTGGAGTTAGGCAGGTTTCCTGCCAGGCTGGGGAAGCGGGCCTGAGGAGGGCCTGAACCACAAGGCTGAGGGGTCCCAAGGTGCCCTAAGGAAGCCTTCCCTTGAAGGCAGCCTTGAGTGGGGAAGATCCTCCTCAGAGGCTGCTTCCCTGGAGGTAGGCAGGTTTCCTGCCAGGCTGGGGAAGCGGGCCTGAGGAGGGCCTGAACCATAAGGCTGAGGGGTACCAAGGTGCCCTAAGGAAGCCTTCCCTTGAAGGCAGCCTTGACTGGGGAAGATCCTCCTCAGAGGCTGCTTCCCTGGAGGTAGGCAGATTTCCTGCCAGGCTGGGGAAGTGGGCCTGAGGAGGGCCTGAACCACAAGGCTGAAGGGTCCCAAGGCGCCCTAAGGATGTCTTCCCTTGACGGCACCCTTGACTGGGGAAGATCCTCCTCAGAGGCTGCTTCCCTGGAGGTAGGCAGGTTTCCTGCCAGATTAGGGAAGCTGCCTGAGGAGGGCCTGAACCACAATGCTGAGGGGACCCAAAGCGCCCTAGGGGAACCGCTCCTTAGGAGCACCTTTGTCAGGGGAAGGACCTCCTCAGATTCTCCGATGACGTCATCAAGTGAGGAAATAAGAAAAGTAAGGAAAAATATGCTTTTTCTTCCTACGTAATGCGATGACGTCATTACAACCACTTTTAATAATAATAATAATAATAATAATAATAATAATGATAATAATAATAATAATAATAATAATAATAATAATAATAATAAGAAGGCAACTGAGGGAGAGAAAGAGTGTGAGTGAGCGTCAGTCTTGAGGGCATCAGTCTTGCAAGTGTCAGTCTAACAACCATCAGTCTTTGGAACATCAGTCCAAAGAGTGTCAGATTAATGATCATCAGTCTAAAGAGCGTCTGTCTTGCGAGTTGCAGTCTAGCAAGAGTCAGTCTTGCAATTGTCAGTCTAGCGAGCATTAGTGAGTGTTAGTCTAATGATTATCAGACTTGTGGGGGTCAGTCTAACAAGCATCGATCTAATGAGCGTCAGTCTTGCGAGCATCATTCTTGAGAGCGCCAGTTTAACAAGCCTTCCTGAGCGTCAGTCTTGCATATGTCAGTCTAATGAGCATTAGTGAGCATCATCATTGCATACCTCATTCTAACGAGCATTAGTGAGCGTCATCATTGCAGAAGGCAGTCTAACGAGCGTCAGTGAATGTTTTGCATTGTGTCAGTCTAATAAGCACCAGCGAGTTGTTTAACAAGAGTTAGTCTTCCGAGCGTCAGTCTAACGAGCGTCACTCTTGCGGGCGTCAGTCTAACGATCATCAGTGAGTGTCAGTCTTGCATGTGTCAGTCTAATGAGCATCAGTGAACGTTAGTTTTGCGAGCGTCATTCTAATGAGCACCAGTCTAATGAGCGTCAGTCTTGCGAGTGTAAGTCTAACAAGCCTCACTGAGCATCAGTCTTGCATACGTCAGTCTAACGAGCGTTAGTGAGCATTATCATTGCAGAAGGCAGTCTAACGAGCATCAGTGAATGTCAGTCTTGCATGTGTCAGTATAATGAGTGTCAGTGAGCGTCAGTCTTGCATGTGTCAATCTAATGAGAGTCAGTCTTCCGAGCGTTACTCTCGCGGGCGTCAGTGAACGTCAGGGTTGCATGTCAGTCTAATGAGCATCAGTGAGGGTGAGTCTTGTGAGCGTCAATGAGAGAGAGAGAGAGAGAGAGAGAGAGAGAGAGAGAGAGTCATGGCAGGTAAGTTATTATCGGCCACTGTGATTCTTCTTCTTCTTTTATCGGCTGATTTCCTCAAGAGAGAACACAACTCTCTCTCTCTCTCTCTCTCTCTCTCTCTCTCTCTCTCTCTCTCTCTCTCTCTCGTGTGTCTGTCTCCCTCCCTCTCCTTCTCCATCTGAGGGAAAAGGAGTCATGGCTATCAATCAGATATTGGGGGGGGGGAGGGTGTGATTGCCGTATGCACCTTAATCTTAATATAATACAAAATAATAATAATAATATAATGATTCAGCGAAGGAAATTCACATCAACCTGAACTATGAGAAGCTTATATAAAGTTCCCGCCCGATTCTCAGTCGAGTCGCTCGAGGCGGGTGTTGGGGATGGTGGGGGAGGAAGTGGTGGAGAGGGTTGCTGGCGTTTCGTCCTCCCCCAAACCGGTTTACTCTTGTATGGGAGCAGTTCCATACGCACACACACACTCAGTCTTTCTCTCTCTCTCTCTCTCTCTCTCTCTCTGTGTCTTTAGCACAGGAAGGCTCTCAGGCTGTTACTGCAGGGCACGAACCCCTCCCCCCTCGCCCAGCAAATTTGAACAATGGCAACTCTCTCTCTCTCTCTCTCTCTCTCTCTCTCTCTCTCCCACTGTGTATCCACCCTCCTAGGTAAATAACAGAGCAATCATCAACTTTGAGAGCACAAGTGGAGGCTGATGTGTCTGGGAATCACCACTTGTGGATTCCTCTGTAAATCAGCTGAAGAACAAAGGCGTCACACTATTTCTGTCTTTCTGATGATGATGGTATGACCTCCTGACTGAGGGCTGTGTTCAGTGTCAGTCGAGACTTCACCTGGAAAACCCCAAATAATCCCTTTGTCATTTGGCCACTTTTCATCAAATTCCACTCACATGACATGGCGGGACCTTTCAACATGACATCGCAGAGATTTATGTTTTTTATATCATAAATCATGGAAAATTTGGTTTATAGAGGGTCCAGATTCGACATTCGAAATGAAGGTTGTTGGTAAATTGAATATGGCTTTATTTGTCTGGTTTCATTGGCTTGAGAGAGAGAGAGAGAGAGAGAGAGAGAGAGAGAGAGACAGAGATAGAGATGGTCTAAGTGTCCAGAGAGAGAGAGAGAGAGAGCGGTCAGTGTCTCAGTAGAAATGTACCGTAGAGGACGTCCACTGCATTCGTGTGCAGGACTCCGACCCTGACTTCAAATTAGTACAAGTAGTTATTATTGCACTGGTTGTGAGTGACGGAGAATTCAGTAACTTACGCTCTTGAATTTTGAATCACTCTTGAAGCCTTTTGCCGCCCAACCCTTTCCCCACCCCAACACAAACCACCTTGACCTTCCCACACCCATACACGCCCACACTCTGCAGAAAGAAGGCTTCCTTCCTTGTGTCGTCCTTGTTATGAAGACCAGCCGATGGACGAAGGAGGACGAAGAATCACATCGGCCTAAAAGGCTTCCCCTCCCCCACCCACCATTACCTGTCTACTCTCACTGAGTGACACAGTTATTATTATTATTATTATTATTATTATTATTATTATTATTATTATTATTATTATTATCCTTACAGTGACCAGCTGAGCATGTGAAAGTAGTTTCCTTCTTGGACAGTGGGAGAATGGCTTAGTTCTTTAACCTGCAAGTAAATGAATATAGGAACCGGGTTATGTATGGTCAAACTACAGTGGAATCTCTCTCTCTCTCTCTCTCTCCAAATTAAAAAAATAATTCCTCCCTAAATGACGATAGCAATCGTGCGTGTCCATCAGTCGAGAAACTTGTTATGCTCCACTTCCATCGAAATTCGGGTTAGGACCAGGATTCATTAAAAATGTGGATAAAGAATAACGCTATGCGCCACCTTTATTACGGTCGCGAATTGCTCTCAATTGAAAGAGTGTTTTCCCTGACGCAAGTCACAACTCACCTATTTCTTGAGAGTCAGTTTCTTCATCGATAATATTGTTAGGCGCCATGAAGTGGGCCAGCTGCTCTGAGAAGCATTTTTCTTGGGGGCCGTTATACAGATTTATATTACTCGGAGAGACGTTGGCTGCGAGTGTCAGGCCAACCGGCGCTTTTGTTGTCATTGTGGTGTGACTCTAGAAGTCGTTTCCGTGTTCCTTCAACTTTATCGCTAACGGCGAGGATATTATCAGTCATCGAGCAACAGTATTGCTGCTGTATTGAGTTGAGACAACGTAGATCCTATGGAAGTGTGGTTTGTGGCCGGGGGGCCGTCGCCCCGCATAGTGTGGGAAAAAAGGAAAAATATGTCTGGCGTTGGTGGCTTCTGTGACAGAAGTCCAGCTTGTTTTGGCTGAAGTTTCGCGGTCAGATGATAGTGATACTGATGTTAATTAGCCTCTTCTGATAATCTTGGTGATGATGGTGTTACTGAATAAAGAAGCAGCAGCGTCGTGACAGGACGTCAATGTTTTTACAAAGTTGACGATGAGGCGACTCCTGTCATCCTCGAGCGCATTACAATCGCAAATTCGGGCGTAGTCCTTCCAACATTGCCGCCGCCCTCCGGCCCCCCCCCCCCCAACTACTTGTGGATGACCCCGGCTGGTCAAGGGATTGACCATCTCACTTTACTGGAATGAGAAGAGACGAGTCAGGAAGGAACTTCTCACAATCAGGTGAGGGAAAATACCTTTGTTTTTCCAGAGCCATTTTTGTTGCCTTAACATTCTCGAATGAATATTCTTTATATATACATTAATCACCTGCTTCCTCATTCATCATCATTCGCAGTTTTGGCAGGACTCTTATTATCAGTCTCTCTTTTTATTCACGTTGATGATGAACTGTGAGTGACAGTAATCATTTGGGGGAATCATTGTCTTTCTGGAAACGACAGAGGATAGGCCACCACCTGGTCCTGGTTAAAGTTTCATAATTCAGCTTCTGGAAACGACAGAGGATAGGCCACCACCTGGTCCTGGTTAAAGTTTCATAATTCAGCTTCTGGAAACGACAGAGGATAGGCCACCACCTGGTCCTGGTTAAAGTTCATAATTCAGCTTCTGGAAACGACAGAGGATAGGCCACCACCTGGTCCTGGTTAAAGTTTCATAATTCAGCTTCTGGAAACGACAGAGGATAGGGCCACCACCTGGTCCTGGTCAAAGTTTCATAATTCAGCTTCTGGAAACGACAGAGGATAGGCCACCACCTGGTCCTGGTTAAAGTTTCATAATTCAGCTTCTGGAAACGACAGAGGATAGGCCACCACCTGGTCCTGGTTAAAGTTTCATAATTCAGCTTCTGGAAACGACAGAGGATAGGCCACCACCTGGTCCTGGTTAAAGTTTCATAATTCAGCTTCTGGAAACGACAGAGGATAGGCCACCACCTGGTCCTGGTCAAAGTTTCATCATTCAGCTTCTGGAAACGACAGAGGATAGGCCACCACCTGGTCCTGGTTAAAGTTTCATAATTCAGCTTCTGGAAACGACAGAGGATAGGCCACCACCTGGTCCTGGTCAAAGTTTCATAATTCAGCTTCTGGAAACGACAGAGGATAGGCCACCACCTGGTCCTGGTTAAAGTTTCATAATTCAGCTTCTGGAAACGACAGAGGATAGGCCACCACCTGGTCCTGGTTAAAGTTTCATAATTCAGCTTCTGGAAACGACAGAGGATAGGCCACCACCTGGTCCTGGTTAAAGTTTCATAATTCAGCTTCTGGAAACGACAGAGGATAGGCCACCACCTGGTCCTGGTTAAAGTTTCATAATTCAGCTTCTGGAAACGACAGAGGATAGGCCACCACCTGGTCCTGGTTAAAGTTTCATGATTCAGCTTCTGGAAACGACAGAGGATAGGCCACCACCTGGTCCTGGTTAAAGTTTCATAATTCAGCTTCTGGAAACGACAGAGGATAGGCCACCACCTGGTCCTGGTTAAAGTTTCATAATTCAGCTTCTGGAAACGACAGAGGATAGGCCACCACCTGGTCCTGGTTAAAGTTTCATAATTCAGCTTCTGGAAACGACAGAGGATAGGCCACCACCTGGTCCTGGTTAAAGTTTCATAATTCAGCTTCTGGAAACGACAGAGGATAGGCCACCACCTGGTCCTGGTCAAAGTTTCATCATTCAGCTTCTGGAAACGACAGAGGATAAGCCTTTGATGAAAGGACATTTGAAAAAAGAACATTTGAAAGGACATTTAAAGAAAGGGTATTTAAAAGGACATTTGAAGGGACATTTGATGAAAGGACATTTGAAAGGACATATGAATAAAGGACATTTAAAAGGACATTTGAAGGGAAATTTGATGAAAGGACATTTGAAAGGACACTTGAGGGAACATTTGAAAGGACATTTGAAGGGACATTTCAAAAGACATTTGAAAGGACATTTGAAGGGATACTTGAAGGGACATTTGAAAGGACTTTTGAAGGGACATTTCAAAGGACATTTGAATGGATACTTGAAATGACATTTGAAGGGACATTTGAAAGGACATTTGAAGGGACATTTGAAAAGACATTTGAAGGGACATTTCAAAGGACATTTGAAAGGACATTTGAAGGGACACTTGAAGGGACACTTGAAGGGACATTTGAAAGGACTTTTGAAGGGACATTTCAAAAGACATTTGAAGGGACATTTCAAAGGACATTTGAAGGGACATTTCAAAGGACATCTGAAGGGACATTTGAAAAGACATTTGAAGGGACATTTCAAAGGACATTTGAAAGGACATTTGAAGGGACACTTGAAGGGACATTTGAAAGGACTTTTGAAGGGACATTTCAAAGGACATTTGAAAGGGCAATTGAAATGACATTTGAAAGGACATTTGAAGGGACATTTCAAGGGACATTTGAAAGGACTTTTGAAGGGACATTTCAAAGGACATTTGAAAGGGCAATTGAAATGACATTTGAAAGGACATTTGAAGGGACATTTCAAAGGACATTTGAAAGGACACTTGAAGGGACATTTGAAAGGACATTTGAAAGGACACTTGAAAGGACATTTGAGGGACATTTGAAGGGTCATTTGAAAGATCATTTGAAGGGAAATCTGGAAGGACATTTAAAAGGACACTTGAAAGGACTTGAGGGGACATTTGAAGGGACATTTGAAAGGACACTTGAAAGGACATTTGAAGGGACATTGAAAGGACTTATGAAACCACATTTGAAAGGACTTTGAAGGGACATTTGAAGGGATATTTGAAAGGACATTTGAAGGGTCGTTTGAAAGGACATTTGAAGGGACATTTTAAAGGACATTTGAAAGGACACTTGAAAGGACATTTGAAGGGACATTTGAAAGGACATTTGAAGGGACATTTGAAGGGTCATTTGAAAGGACATTTGAAGGGACATTTGAAAGGACATTTGAAGGGACATTTGAAGGGTCATTTGAAAGGACATTTGAAGGGACATTTTGAAAGGACATTTGATGAGTCATTTGAAAGGACATTTGACATTTGAAAGGATTTTTGAAGACATTAAAAAGGACATTTGAAAGGACATTTGAACGGTCATTTGAAAGGACATTTGAAGGGACATTTGAAAGGACATTTGAATGGTCATTTGAAAGAACATTTGAACGGTCATTTGAAAGGACATTTGAAGGGTCATTTGAAAGGACATTTGAAAGGATTTTGGAAGACATTTGAAAAGACATTTGAAGGGACATTCAAAAGATCATTTGAAGGGTCATTAGAAAGGACATTTGGAGGACACTTAAAAGGACACTTGAAAGGACTTTTGATAAGACATTTGAAAGCACATTTGAAGAAATACATTTGCAGAAAGGACATTTAAAGAAAGACATTTGAAAGTACATTTGAAGAAAGGACATTTAAAGAAAGGACATTTGAAAGGACATTTGAAGAAGGGACATTTGAAGAAAGGTCATTTAGGCTAAAAGGACTTTTGAAGAAAGGACATATTTTGACCCCAGATAAAAATCACAGAAAAAAAGTCACCGGGAAAAGTCACAAGAAAAAGTCCAAGGAAAAAAACCATAGGAAAAAAGTCACAGAAAAAATCACTAGAAAAAAAGTCACAGGAAAAAGTCACAGGGAAAACCACAGGAAAAAAGTCAGAGGAAAAAGTCACGGGAAGAAACTGTTAGGAGAGGGCAGAGGAAAGTCAGACGGAAGAAAGAGAACATGAAAGGAGGTACAGTGAAAGGAACGAAAGGCTTCGGGGCCATACATAGAAGACATTTTGCACCGCACAATAAAGTGAACTGCAATGGACTGGAAATGAGAGAGAGAGAGAGAGAGAGAGATTCAGGGAGGAAAAAGATTCAGAGAGAGAGAGAGAGAAAAAGGGGAGAAAGATTCAGGGAGAGAGAGAAAGAGAAAAAGAGAGAAAGATTCAGAGAGAGAAAATAAATGTTATCGAAGACAGAGCTCAGTTCAATTCCAGGCCTATATTTTCAGCCATTAAAACAATGTGCAATATACATGCGCATGTATATCAGTGTATGTATATATACATACAAGGTGTATATGTAATATATATATACAAAAATATATAAACAATAAAGTCAGTTAATACTTTGCATCCGACCAGGTAGGTCGCCTCCTCCCGGACGGGTCCCGAGAACGTCCCGTAACATATCATCTTACACGATGTCTCAAGAGACACTGAGGCAAGGTGACGAACTGACGATCTTCTTCCACCTTGCGTCAGCGTCAGCGTCAGCGTCAGCGTCAGCGAACGGGAGTGAGCTTCAGAGAGAGGTCATGGCGGGCAAGTGATTACAGGCCTCTTCTGTGATTCATCTTCTTCATTTATCGGTTGGTTTTCTCAAGAAGGACACAACTCTCTCTCTCTCTCTCTCTCTCTCTCCACCTTCACCCAGCCGCCATCTTGTCCGCCCGATTCCCTCCTCCTCCTCCTGGGGAGGCCATCCCCCTGCCACTGCCCTTCCTCCACCTCCTCCTGTGCAGTGGCTCTCCCTCCCCCAAGGGCGTCACATCCTCACTGGCCCTCCCCCTGCCGCCCTCGGAGGGACTGAGTCTCCGCCTCCTCCTCCGCCCTCTGCTCTCATTCTCTCTGCCAATGATTCTTCCTGACGAAGCTCTGCCTCAAGATGGCGGAGGGAGGGGGACGGGGGAGAAGGCTTGCCCCCCCTTCACTCAATCTTGTTATGAGGCTCTCCTCTGGAGCGGCAGGTTAATTTTGCCTTTGAATTCAACATGTGAAAAAAGTTGTTTGTGTGGGTGTTTTCTCTCTCTCTCTCTCTCTCTCTCTCTCTCTCTCTCTCTCTCTCTCTCTCTCTCTCTCTCTCTCTCTCAGTAACTCCCCCAGAACACCGTCCCTTCCTTCACTCCCTGCAGGCTGTCTGTGAGGACACTGGAGCCACCTCCATCCGGATTTCGCTCCTGCAAGAGAAGAAGAAGAAGAAGAAGTTCCTCAAAGAGAGAGAGAGAGCGAGAGTGAGAGAGTGAGTGTGTGGTGCCAGATTCCTGGATGACTAAAAGCGAGTGAATGTTATTGTCGCTCTTGATACAGAAATGGATCTTGCTAGGATGAATGGTTTGTTAAGCGATGCCAGTAGATATGAACCTTTGTTATCTAACCCATCAAAGAGAGTTAACAGCGAATTTCGCTAACAAATGAAGGTCATCTTTGGCAAAGATCAGGAAATGATTGGCAGGTGTCGTTCACACAACGCAACTCTTCCCTGTTTGTGCGGTAGTGTCTCTGGAAGGAGACCCCTCAACCCCTTTATCTATACTGTATGTCCTACGAGACCTGCCATCTGTGCAGTTGGTCTAGATTCCTTCCTTCCTTCCTTCCTTCCTTCCTTCCTTCCTTCCTGGTCTCCTCACTGCCACAGCCATTAGTTGGCACAATTTCCAAGTCACACGTCATTCATTCATTCATTCATGAGGTCGATTTTCTTCATGAACTGCAAAACTGGAAGCTTACCGACGGTGAAATTATGGTCAGTCTCGACGTCGTCACCTGCTTGTTCGCTTGTGCACCCGTTGATGGTGTTCCAGATTTGTTGAAATGTGAACAACTAGATAAATATGTTTTTACTTTACCCGTTACTCTCATTTTACAGTGAATTTGACTTAACGTAGCGGATACTTCCTTTGCTTTTAATGGCACATATATATATATATATATATTATATATATATATATATATATATATATATATATATATATATATATATATATATATATATACATATACATATATATATATATATATATATATATATATATATATACATATACATATATATACATATACATATATATATATATATATATATATATATATATATATATATATATATATATATATATATATATACATATGTGTGTGCGTGTGTGTGTGCATACACACATACCAAAAAATCCCAAGTCCCAGAATTTACATGAAAGAGAGAGAACCCTTCAGACAGACTATCTTTTATTAATACACTGTCGACTGAACCAAACCAATGAAGGACGAAGCTGTAACCTTTCTGTATTGTTTATTTTATGGCCAGAGACGCTTATTCAAATCAATATTCCCGAATATGAACTTTCATGACTGAGGTTCTGCACCTCTGGAGGTTTGAGGTGTCCACAGCCTCCAGAGGATCCAACCTCAACTTCAGTCTTCGATTCCCCCTGACGAATTCCCACAGAAATATTTGCGGCTGAGAATTCAGTGACCGAATTAGCATTATTCACCTTGTAGGAAGTCCAGCAGAAGCTGTTTCTGCCATACTAACTTATTATTATTATTATTATTATTATTATTATTATTATTATTATTATTATTATTATTATTATTATTATTATCATTATTATTATTATTATTATTATTATTATTATTATCATTATTATTATTATTATTATTATTATTATTATTATTATTATTATTATTATTATTATTATTATTATTATTCATCAATGTCTCTCTCTCGTACCTTCGATCATTGCAAGAAGTGGGTGAAAGTGTGTTCCTTGTCTACTGGAAGGAATTTTTCATTTTTATTATTTATGAGCGTCAGCAGAGCTGTGCATTTCAGTCCTGTGTAGTGTTGTGTGCCATAGACAGTTGTCTGATCAGCAAGGATTTCATCTTGAGATCAATCCGCTTTCCAGGGACCATTTAACTATACATGCTTCCTCTCTCTCTCTCTCTCTCTCTCTCTCTCTCTCTCTCTCTCTCTCTCTCTCTCTCTCTCTCTGTGTCTGAGGGAAAGGGAGGTATTCTGGGGGCTGTATGGTGTATGTGTGTGTGTTTGTTTACAAATAGGTACCGAAACCGAAAAACCTGAAATTGTTATGACATTCCCACTTCATCTTGTGCTTAATCGTATGCACAAACACATTCAGAAGTGTGATGAACTGACCTTAATCGAGGAACACTGGATATTAAGATTTTCCCCTTATTGTCGTTTCCACCTAATCAAACCAAGAATAATTATTTTAACATGTCCTCCAGTAATATATATGTATATATATATATATATATATATATATATATATATATATATATATATATATATATATATATACATACAAATTCGATTAAGACACTGGTAAATGATTTGCATTAGAATTCAGGAATAAACCTTCCGATAGAAGCAGCTTTATCGACTTAAACAAAATCATGTCTATCATTCGTGTTGATAAATATGGAAGATTGCGCTGCTTGAGAAATGATTCATCAGAGCTTGCACGTTGCAAAGGACAATATTATTTATGATCATCATTATTACTTATTAATTAATCAGCCTTCTTTAGTCACTGATGAGGGGAGCAGAGACTTTGGTTATAACTAGGCACACTATTTCTTTATTATTTTTCAGTAATAAATAAAAATGGAGAAAAAAGTTCTATTTATTTTTTTGCCAGTTTTTTATGAAACAAGTTAGTTACTTTCAGTGTTTATTAGAGTGAAAAATATTATAATAATGATATATATGGTCTGCAGGAGCAAGCTCTTTTAATTATAACACTTAAGCGAGAACGGGGAAGACGAGAGAGAGAGAGAGAGAGAGAGAGAGAGAGAGAGAGAGAGTTTCCCTCCAACTTCAGAGAAGCGAGGTTCCCCGAGTGTGTGTGTGTGTGTGTGTGTTGTAGTGCGCATGCGCTGTGAGTGTCGTCTACCTGAGCGCAGGTGGCTGCCGAAGTGTCGAACCAGTGAGTCCAGTGTTTCCATTTTAGGGTACCGTACCCTAAAATAGGGTAATCAGACCTCCCTTAGGGTAGTGTTTAGGGTAAAAGAAAAATATCTAAAATCTAGGGTAATCAGGGTAGCCTACCATCAGTAAACTATAACCTGGCAAATGCATTACTTTGCAGGAATTTGTCAAAATTTTCAAATGAAATTTGTATAATTTGTAAACAATCTGTCTTATATCATATAGAACATATAAATAAAATATAATGTTTTACAAGGTCGTAACAGTCTGATATGCAAGTTGCTGCATGTAAGGGAAGATCATTGGCGCCAATTTGGAGAATAGGTGGGTGGGTGGGCGGTTATGTGGTAATGGCGTTGAGCAATCACGTCGCTACCTGTATAATACGCGTAGCGAAATAGTAAGCATTTTCATAATTTTCCGGGGATGCCAGTCTGGGAACTCTGGTTAGTTAGCCTACTACCAAGTGTGTATGAGGATTATTGTGAATTGTATCGATATATCCTATAATAAGCATTGGCTACTACCAAAATGTCTCTTTTGAATTGGTTAAAAAAAGAGAAAGGTAAGCGTATGAAGCTAAATTTGTTGTTACTGCAGTTTGCTGATAGAATTTGTTTGTCGAATCATGATCGCCGATCATAACAAAACTGTTTCAGATCGCCTAGTCTAACAAATTGTAATTATCTTTCTAACTCCTGAATAGTGTAGCCCACTAAATTTTCGATTTATTATAAAATATTAATATATTTTATCACACCTCGTAATTTCGTCGATGAATTGCAAGTAAATAATAAAGTGAATGAGACTTCCAGGTTAGCGCAAGCCCATATTGTTAACTAATATATATATCTAATATAATAAAGTTGTAGCTCCTGTCTGTCTGTTTGTTTGTTCATGAACTCCTCCTAGGGTTTTGGAGATAGACCCCCAAAACCCTATATATTCTGAAACTACATGACCCAGGGTACTTGGATAAGTATATTTCATTTCCAAAAGGGCATCTCCCTTGGGGATCTCTCTCCAAAAGTGCATGAAAAACAAGTAACCACACATAGGGTTTTGGAGATAGACCCCATAACCATATATATTCTGAAACTACATGATCCAGGGCACTTGGATAAGTATATTTCATTTCCAAATGGCGTCTCCCTCCTGAAGGTGTAGGAAAAAACAAGCAACCATTCCTAGAGTTTTGGAGACAGAACCCCATAACCATATAAATTCTGAAACTACATGGCCCAGGGTACATAGATTAGTATATTTCATTTCCAAAGGGCATCTCCCTCCTGAAGGAGCAGGAAAAGCAAACAACCACTCCTAGGGTTTTAGAGATAGACCCTCATAACTATATATATTCTGAAACTACATGACCGACTGAGTATATTTCACATCAAAAGGGCGTCTCCCTCCTGTAGGTGCAGGGAAAAGCAAGCAACCCACTTCCATGGTTTTGAAGATTGACCCCATTCAGTCACTATTTATTCTTGCTTAAGCATACAGATTATTTACAAGTTCTTATCTTATCCTTTTGTGTAGCCTAGTATTTTTCTTAGTTTCTCATGATGAAGTCAAATATTTGGACAAGTTATTTTCCTTTATATAGCCTATTTTTTCAGTTTTGGGAATCATTGGTGTGGTGTCAACTTTGGCCTTAAGTGGTGAATTTCACGCACAATATCAGGCTCTATAGCATGTCTTTATAAGCTAGCATTTGTTCAAAGGTAAGTACCACTTTCAACATTTTGTTTTCTTTGGAAAAGAGAACAGTTTAAAGGACAATAAAAAGTTCTGTAGCTTATTGCCTAAACCTTTACTACAAATATATATATATATATATATATATATATATATATATATATATATATATATATATATATATATATATATATATATATATATATATATATATATAGTCGTATATATTAATACAGTATATATAATCTAGGGTAAAAATCCTCAATCTAGGGTAAAATTTTCATTGGTCTAGGGTAAAACCAACCACTCCTCATGGAAACCCTGAGTGAGTCAGTGACTTGATTCCAGTCAGTGGCTCGGTTCCGGTCGTACTGATCAACCGCCGTTCCTCTCTCGATGCGACGGTATTGCCCCACTATTGAGTGTGGGCGACGTACATTCTGTGGAGGTGTGTGTTTGTGGGTGAGGGGGCGTCCCCTGATAGTGTGAAAAAATAAAAGAGTTAAATATGCGTGTGTGTGAGACGGTGTCTTCTGTGGCGAAGGTCAGGTTCTCTTGGATGGTGTTTCTCGTTCAGTGATGGTGATAATTATGAGCCTGTTGTGTCACTCTCGGTGACAGTGTCGTTGCTGAAGAAGGCAGCGCCGTGATGGGCGGGGGTCAGGGGGAGAGCTCCTGATGTCACCGCGGTAAAGTTAAAATAAGATTTTCATTCGCCATTATGTGAATGTGAATTAGAGGAATGCCTGCTCTCTTGAGCAGCTCACCAAAGCTCTTGTTCATAAGAGGCTGCAAAGATGTGTCTCTCTCACCTACCTGGATGTTGTGACGCCAGTCTGAATAGCCACAAATCAATCAATCAGGCCCTCACCCGGAGCAAGAACGAGAGGCACAGCGTGGAGAAATATCTGTCTACCCGTGGCTTCCAACACTTGCTGGTGACCTCGGCCTGTCTAGGGACTCTTGCAACTTCGCCAGATTTGGTGAGTAAAACTTTCTTTTTTTTTATTATGCGTTTTTTCAAGCCTTTCCATCCATGAATAATGTTATGCACTATTCACCTGTGTCTTCATTCATTATCGTTCACAAGTCTGTGGGGATTATTATTATCGTACTATGTGTTGATTAACTGTGTCAAAATATTAATTTTGGGGGAATATTTGGGAACACTTTACATCTCCACCATTACCACTATCATTAATCATTACTCTCAGGATTGCCAGGATTATCATCAACATCCACATTCATTCCATCTTTACTCTTGTTTATTTAACTATATTAACACTGTGACAATATCTTTGGAAAAAGTTTCTGAACTTTCTATGAAAAAAGCAAAGATAAATTGGTGGAGGGTTTGGGGCAAATCTTCTGAATATCAGGCAACATTGCAGACCATCCCAACAAATAGTTTTGGGGGAATTCATACCATAAAAACATGATAAAACATAATTGGGGGAACTGGAGAAAAATACTGACATTCCCTTTTCATATTGCAAATACCTCGGAATCTAATGACCTTTTTGAATTAGTGCATAGGCAGACTTGACATAGAATGAGCTTCGTGGAAAGAAAATGTAAGATCGTGGCGTCACGCACAACGATTTTATCGCGTTGTCCAACTCGATTTTCATTCGCTTTTGACCCGGGTTTTGAAAAGCGTCGCATAGCATAGCATAGCATAGCATAGCATGTCCCTCCCTTGCCCCAGTGATAGACGCTTTCTGCCTCGACATAATCAAGCTCTGTTTATCCGGCCTGACTACGGGCTGTCCAACGCAGGACTGGGTCGCTTTTGTTTACTTTGGGGCCCTGTTTCGTCAAGCAGTTCTTGATAATACTCGCACACAAACTCTCCTCTCTCTCTCTCTCTCTCTCTCTCTCTCTCATTTATATACCGATCTGTCGTAGATATCTTGATTTGACAGCATCGGTCAGGAGGAATATTGGACAGACATGATGTTGCATGCCAGTATTAAGTAAAGAGCTGATCTCGACCGCATGCTGGCTACTCACGAGGCAAGGGTTTATTTCTGGTGTTGTCGTCGTCATCTTCTTTCCACCTGAAAGTTTCCTGTCCCAGGAGACGAACTCTGCGGCTTCATTAATGAAGGATAAGAGACTCGTCCTGTGAATGCTCGATTTCTTCTGCGTTGCAAATCTTTTCGCAACTGGCAAGACGGTTTTTTTTTGTGCTTTCTGCTAAGCTATTGTAGCCTATGCTCATGCGACTGAGAGCGTGCACGTGCCTTTGTTGATAATGCAAAAATGTTTCGTCGCCAATAAATGCTTAGGCACATGATTCAGAATCGGATAGGTTGACTGATCGAGTCATTAACCAGATGTGATCAAAAGGAACCTGCCTCACTGACCTTGCTGTGTCAGTGACGATGAAAGTCGCCATTGTATTAGGAATTGTCCTCACAAACTGGCGTCTTTGAAGGAAGGTTTCCATCAATGGAAAGATGTTCCTTGTCTGTCTTCTTTATGGGGCACTTTGGAACCTCCTTGTTATATCTGTTATAATATTTCCAGTGGGACCTGGTCATCAATATCGATTTACCAGCTGAATGAGGGAATAAGTTTTCGAGTGCGCTCGCCGTTGCTCTACTGCAGGAATTATCGGCAGTTTTCAATTGCTGGCGATTCCCGTGAAGAATTTTTTCTTTTTTTTTGGTTAGGAGTAAAATACCTTTTGAGGCATATAGTGCATTCAGTGATGAATGAATCTTGTTGACAATGAACAAGTAGTAGTCACTGAATGCCAGGTTTTGTACAGGAACCTGAACCACAGGTGAATGCTGTGTTTTCAGCCGCGTTTTTCTGTCAAAGTGTGTAACAAATTTTGCTTGGTGTTTATAGACTAAATGAAGTAGAGGTTTGCTAATTAATTATTATTATTATTATTATTATTATTATTATTATTGTTGTTGTTGTTGTTGTAAACTGGAATTCCAATTTCACGGTTATTCAGGACAATAAATTGTAGAGTGGTGACCAGAAAAAAAAAAATGACGTAAAAATCGAAGGAGATGACTGAGTGTGAAGGGCAGAAGAAGTCTTCCGGAGGATCCTGTGTCCTTCCAGCAGAGGAAAACTCATTTTCGGGATTTTTCGGAAAACTTGTTCTGTTTCCCTGGCGTTGCTGCGTCATGTCTGCTCTCAAAGACTGACAGACTGACTTCATAATTCTCGTCATTGCGGTGTTCACTGATGACCCGAGAGAGGAGACACTTCGATGTGAAAAAGAAATTACCTCCCCCCGCCCCCGCTCCCCCCCGCCATAAAAATGAGAGTTTTTAGATTGATCTTAATGCTGATGTTGAGCAGCAATATCTTCCACAGTATATTCTTATGCTGACTGCTGCTTTAATGATTGAGTTTGGAGTCGTTTAATGCAAGAAATGACCCACACAAGTGTCTGTCTGTCTGTGTGTCTTGTGAAGATTCATTCTGAAGACGATAATGCTCTGGGTCCCATCAGCAACTATTCTCTCTCTCTCTCTCTCTCTCTCTCTCTCTCTCTCTCCTCTCTCTCTCTCTCTCTCTCTCTCTCTCGCGCGCGCGCGCGCGCAAGCACGTTGCTAACAACCCAAGGAACATTCCACGATCCCCGAACAGTACTGGTATGAAACCCTGCCCTCAATTCATCACTGTTGAGACTGTATCGGAATCCAGGGGGGGGGGGGGGTTGGTTATGCCGTTGATTGGAGGGAGGAGTTCATTTTCGTGAGTCTGGTCATTCTCTCTGCGTCTCTTCTCCCCCCATCACCCCCCCCACCCCCACGTCCCTTGGCCTAAACACCCTACCCCTAACCCCGCCCCCATGGCTCAGGAAACTTTAGAGCGTTTTTCTTCTTCATGTTTCTCGTTATGTTGGTGTGGGAATAATGGCTGCTTTCCCAGAATTTGCCCCGAAATGGGGGTGAGTAGCCACTAGGTTTCTTGAATATATATGTAAAATAGCTCAGCAGGGCTAGACTTTTGTGTAGATGGGATGAAAGAGGAAGCTTCACCTGTAACAGAGATAAAAGAGAGACGAAAGTGACCCTGCAGTTGGTGGAGGATGTATGAATCAGCCACGTTGTGAGGAGAGAGTAGAAAAAGAGACACCCTGGGTGGGGACTGTATGAGTGGATGTTCTGGAAGACTGACTGTGCGAGAGAGAGAGAGAGAGAGAGAGAGAGAGAGAGAGAGAGAGAGAGAGACAATCTTGTAATCATATTTTGGACGCTTCGAGATTATGAGTAGAAAACGACATGTTGCAGCCTCTGATGAAATGTTAAACATTGAGAGTGGCAGGTGGAGAGAGAGAGAGGATAAGAGGAGGTTATTTTCCTGCGAGACTGATCAGACCACCGCCTAAAGTAAATGAGCTGAATGTGGCCCAGGGAGGGAACATGGAGAGATGGAGCCCTTTTTCCCTCCTTCCAAGGGATGTTTAAAGATTAACTGGTGTCACTTTGAGAACGAATCACTTATAGAAGTTAAGATTCATTATTGTCTTTCCGAAAGATGAGTCATCGAGAAGAGGACAGCACTTTATCTGAAACGACGTCATT